>LOEQ01002263.1:322201-344820 GCA_001685075.1 Bramus lutescens | reverse complement strand
AAAAAAAAACAGATATCAATATGATAAGTAATTCATGTTAACCAGTCTCTCAGAATGCCTCTGTTAGAGTTTTATCAAAATTCATTATTGAATTAGTGTGCTTATCTTGCCAAAGAAGAAAATTTTGTAGGTTATGTGTTGTATAGCTTTTCAGAAACATTTATGATTTATGTTCTACCTAAGACAGTGCATTTATAGTGCATCCTGGCACCATGAAGACCAACTGACAGGGAAGAAATTTCATGGCTCATATACCGCTTGAATTCTCAGTGTTGTGCCGCCCAAGTTTATGGAATCTTTGGCAAGAAAATCATATGATCTTGTCTATTGGGAAAGGAATAGCATGTGTAATAATAGCATGAGGTTTTCGGCTCCTCTGGGTCTCCTTATCAACAGCTCATAAGAACTCATTTCATGCTTGGACCTAGATTTTTTTCGTTTAGTAAGCTTTGGCTTCTGGAATGAGAATTTTGTCTATCAATGCAGATTTCTTCATTTTCTTCATTTATTTTTTAATTGTGTGTTTAAAATAATAGGTTTCCTTAAGAATTTCATAAGTTCTTGGTCTTTTTTAGTCTTTTCCCCAACCTCTTCTCTCTTTTTCCCCCAACCCTCATCTACCTTTAAACTTTTCCACTTCCGTTATTTGCCCCTCTAATTTCAATATAGTTAAAAATACAAATATAAAAATATAGCTAAATATAAAAATATAACTAAATATAAAAATATAGCTAAAAAGGTAAATAAGCATTGTGTAAATATTAATATCTTCTATTCATTACTAATTTAATTATTTAAATTGTATAAGTTTTAATTATTCACCATTAAGTTAATTGTTTCTTATTGAAGGCTGAAAAGCTGTTAATATTGTAATTGATGCATATTTTAAACATATACTTGGCCTATTGCTTTATATCCGCTACAAATAATAATTAAATTGTAATAGTAGCAATCATTTCAATATTTCATCTCAAGTTGTTACATTCATAGAAAACATGTGTGAAAAGAATATCCCCAAATACGAGCCTGACATTCTGACAAATATCATTGTGAAATAATAAAGCACCTTTCATAAGATACATTAAAGTAATGATTTAAGACCAAAATGTAAATACACAGTTTTTATGTTGTTTCATAAATAGTACAAAATACAATCATTTTGTACATAGTAACATTAACGATTATTTTACATGCATTGTTTGCTCTAAAATTAGCAAGTTTGCTTTCTGTCAGTTTGGCCAATGTTTAGAAGAGATTGCTATTTATAAAAACACACACTAAGTAATCATGCTGTCAAAGTCTATGATACGGTATCATGAGCAGAAATTCTTGCACCAGATTTGTAGCTGCTTGATACAGTCTTTCTTTGACCTTCCTCTTGTTCCTATTCCATTAGCAGTCACACAATAAAATGAATTATTATAATACAGTACAATTATTGTAAGCATAGATAGATATTTTAGTACCTGAAAACATATACTTTAAGTTCAAGCTATTTAGAAGAATAATGATGGTCAATTCATATATAATAACAGAAGAATCCATTAGAAGGTTATTACAATTGTAAATATATATAACAAACATGGTCATACCCAGTTACTTAAAACAATATGATATCAAAATCACAGATTAACACTAGCACAGTAATATTGAATAATTTGTATACCCCATTCTCAGAAATATCTAAGTCATTCAGGAAAAAACTTAGGAAGAAACATTATATCATAATAAAATATGCAAATATAGAGTATATATGTCATAAAAAGAAATGACTTAACAGACATCTATAGAACATTTCATCGAAATACTAAATATACATTCTTCTCAGCAGTCCATAGAATTTTCTCCAAAGCTAACCAGACATTAATATACAAAGTAAGTTTCAACAAACCAAAAAATTGAAATAATTTCTTACATTTTATCTGACCACAATAGATATAAAAAATAGAAGCCATAATAATAAGTACAGAAACCACAATAGATATAAAAATTAAAGGCCATAATAGTAAGTACAGAAACACTTGTTGACTAAATAACACATTGTTGAATAATATATGGGTTACTGAGGGGAAAAATATATTCCACAAAATGGAGTCTAGGATGGCATCTATGCTGAACTAGAATTATCACTATCCTAAGAAATTAATCTGGAAACATTCCCAACAATGTAGATTTGTTAACCAATAAAAGGGCTATGTGTACCACAGTCATCTGAAGCTACTTAAAGTATAAAACAGGAAAAGAGAAAAATAGCTATTAATTTATACCATGATTTTGATTTTTCTTCCATCTACTGTTTTATGTGGTCTTGTTGTTGTTTATTTGTTTGTTTGCTTGCTTGCTTGCTTGCTTGTTCTTTCAAAGGATATGTTGCATCATTAACTTATTAACTTGAGATGCCTCAAAATTTTGCTATAGGCATTTAGTGCTCCAAACTTTCCCCTTAGGATTATCTACATTGAGTCCCATGGATAAGGATACGATCTATATTCATTTTCATTAAATTTTGGGTTGTATTTTGATGCTAAAGCTTATTGTTTAACTAGTAACACATAAATGTTACTACATTTTCCTGGAGTTGTTTTTATATTTAAAATTAAAATTGCATAATATTCAATTTGTTAACCAAACTGAAAAAATTAAAAAGTTGTATATTCTCTAATTTTGAAAATTATTTTTATAAAACACACATACTTATATGAATGATTCTCTTTTTGTCTGATGACTGCAGCTTGTGCCTCAATTTCAGAATAAAAATGCTTTCTATAAATTTAAATTTAATTATTAGATTTAATTCTATATTTCATTAGAAGGTGCACTAGTAAAATACATTGTTTTGCAACAATGCATCACTTTAGGTTTCAGCCTTCTTGCAAACTTACTTGGATCTATTCCTCCCAGGTTTATCATTTCACCAATGCTAGCATCCACAGAAGAGTTTTACAGGCACTGTAGTAGGCTTTCCTTAACTTTTAAGATATCCTGTATATGCTACTCAGGAAAGATTCTTCATTTCTCTTGGACAACTCTAGTTCATAGAGATAAACACAAAGGCATAGTTAGATTTAGAATAATGAAAGGGCACTTGCAGAGTAGTCACAATGAGAATGATCTAATTGATTCAGAAATCACAAAAATTTGCATAAACTACAAATCTCTAACAGTAAGAAAGTGCTTCTGAGACAAAGCGCTCACAGATTCTCATTTGTTTCGCTTATAAAATATTGGAGATCTTTGCCTTGTTTTTCTTCCATTTTCATTAACTGAACACTTTCAACAAAACTTCGAAACCAGTATTCAGACTTACTGAGAATGTCAAGTCTCTCACCTAGACGCATTTGTTCATATCATATGTGCAAAATTGAGTTTGAGGCGAGCACTTATCACAAGGTGTACCTGTCCCTGAGAGGAATAACACCGGGAAGTTCTGCCTCTGCATTCATCTGCTGCTTTCTGCACAGTCACAGTGATTAGCTTTGTTTAAAAGACAAGATAGTAAATTTTCTGGAGAAGCATTTTATTATAATTGGTGTCTTTGCGTTATAGACTAATTAAGTACTACAAATAGCTTCTGGAATATTTTATTAATTTAGGGGGAACCTAATTATTTATTGTTTTGAAAGTTAAAATGTCTCTTCAACTGGCATATTATTCACAAGATGAATCAATAAATATTACAAGTTATCTTTAAAGGAATTTGTTTTTTAAAATTTATTTATTGGAGGAACTTTTTCAATTATTCAGACATTGGCATTGCCCCTCAAAACATTTTGATTACTCCCATTCCTAAGCATAAATAAAATGACAATGTATTTGGAGTTAACTGCAATGCATTCTCCAGACAGTCAACAAAAACTTCAGAAGTTGTTTTATGTGATTAGGTCACATTTTACAGATATTTTCCACCAAATTTATGGCTTATATTAGGAGTAGCATATATATATAAAGCAAAAATGAATTTAATAAGATGTATGTACTTTGAGTAGCCACAGAAGTAGCACAGAAAGAGATTTAGGATGACCATAAGGGGTATTCCTAGAAAAGTCTGCTATTTTCAGTGATTAGAAAATCCAGTGATGAGCAGTAAGAAGTTCACCACAACCATCCTCATTGGCATATTTTCCAAAAAATATTTATTCTGATATTGCAGGTGTAATTGAACAAGGAGAAGAAGTATAAAATAACAAACAATAGAAAGAACATGTTTTATTTCACTGTATCAAAACAAACAAGCCAAAGACAGGAAAATTTTAAATATTTAAATTTTGTTTGTATATCTTATTTGTACAAAATGATGGGCCACACAATGACACTTTCATCAATATCTTTTGAACGTTTTTGCCACAACTTCTCTTTTCTCTTTTTGTCTTATTGATCTCCTCTTATCCCCAAATTTAAATTTAAATGAGATTCCATAATCAGAATCAGAGAATAATAAAGCTCTTTTAGAATCTATAGGAGAAATATCTTTAAATAATTTATTTTAGACTAACATTTAATAAAGAGATACTCAATGCATAAAATTAAAACGAATCAGAATTGAGGGTTGAAAAGAAGAGAAATACAACAGTTTATTTAAAAAAATAAAGAAATGGTCACTCATTCTGAAGAAGATAAAAAGGAAAAAATCTTACATGGAGCAAACTCAGTGTTTCTGTTCCTTACTTGGCCAAGTTGGCCCAATTGCTGTTTCAGATGAATAGAAAAAGAAAATAATGCACTTCATTTCTTATGAGAAAAAGAAATTGGGAATTTTTAATTCAAACACTTCCTAATCCCCCAAAGGTATTTTATTTCCTTCTTTGAATTGGATATCTTTATAATTTTGATATGAAGGCAAATATTTTCATAGCTTTAAAATAATGAGGTCCCTTTGAAGACACTATCCAATTTCTTATGCAGTCAACACTACCATCTCAATATTCTAATGACTTATACTTTTTACTTTGATGTAAAATTGGATTCCCTCTTAATGAAGCCAAAAGTTCTGACTGTGTTTTTATTTGCTGATTTTAAAAAGTTAGACTTTATTTTTACTACATCCTTCATGTTTTTGCTATTTTAGCTCAAATTCATTGATTTCCTTTTACTGCATATTTTCAACTCTAATGAAATTCTTTATTTCTTGTTTTTTCAGCTTGATGTTGTTTCTTGGTCACTCACAATTTCCCCATTATGGATTCATCCAGCCTGCTTTTAAAAGCATTCAGCATATTTTCTTGGGCAGAACCTCAATACCAGGATCATGGGAATACAGAAATAATGTACAAATGAAACTCAAAATCTGTTCAAGTTTCATAGAAAATTCACTTAGAATATCATTTTTGGCAATGATCTGATCTGCTTATATGTTTAAGAGAAACTAGGATATTTTACCTTTATAATATCTCCAACTGTTTGTCTTAGATTTGTAACTTGAGAGCCTGTTTGTTGGGGTTTCTGTCCTGCCAGGTTCCCACAGTCGTTAGGTCCCAAAGAATCACACAGAATATCTACATATGTTATAAAACTGATTGGCCCATTATCTTAGGCTTCTTATTAAATCTTATAATTTATATTAGCCCATTATTCTAGTATATGTTAGCCACATGGTTCGGTACCCTTTTCTGTGGGGTAGATCACATCTTCCTTCCTCGGTGTCTGGGCAGGACTGTGGAGTAATGGGCTTCCACCTTCCTAGAATTCTCCTGTACTCGTTGACATGCCTCTGCTTCCTGTCTGGTTGTCCTGCCTATACTTCCTACCTGGCTACTGGCCAATCATTGTTTATTTAAAATGTAATAGATAGAATACAGAATTGTCCCGCACCAGTACTGTGAAAAAAACACTGTGAACAAAAGCAGAGAGAAAAGGATTTATTTCAGCTTACACTTCTAGGTCCGACTCCATCAATGTTAGAAATCATGTCAGGAAAACAAGACAGAAACCTGGAGAGAAGAATTGAGGCAAAGGTCATGGAGGAGTGCTGCTTACTGGCTTGTTCCTCATGACTTATCCATCCTGCTTTCCCATAGCACCTAGGAATACAAGTCTAGCACTACATCAGTGAGTTCAATTTTCTCATATCAATCAACAGCTATGACAATTCACCACAAGCTTGCCCACAGGTTACATGGGAGCATTTTCTAAGTTGATACTTTCTCTTTTGAAATTATTCTAGATTGTGTCAGGTTTGTATAAAATTACTTGCAGATTTCATGTGGATAAAGTAATGGATTTAAATTTACATAGTTACCAAACATTGCCATTTTTATTTTAATCTAAATATAAAACTAGAGAGAATTTTAACAATGATGTATATTTTCAGAATAAATAGCTTAAAAGTGAAATGTGTGTTTTTGAATAATGAAATGTTGAGGCTTGAATACATATATTGAAAGAAAGAAGTAGTGTTTTAGCATCTTAATGTCTTCGAATTGATTGTCATACATAATTTAAGATAAATCTAATTAATAGAAGAATATTAAACATTATAAAATAATAAGATAAATAGAAAAGTTGCCAACTAGATAATACTTAAAAACAACAAAAATTGTTGGATTATGAAAACATAGGAGTGAAGGAGCAGAAATCATAAAATAAGTAGGAAAATTTAACCTGAAATCTGACAGTAATCATATGAAAAGGAAATAAAGATTACACACTTTCAAAACACAAATCATCAGCTGAACTAATGATGGCAGAAACAGCATTGTCAACCTAAGCAGAAATTTAAGGAATCTATGTAATTGGATGCAGAACATCAGAAAGATGATTTTTATGTAGATTATGAGATGTACATAAAAGGAAAGTGTCCAGGAAACTGAATCATCGCCTTTGATGTCAGGGAATATATTAAAGCAGAAGCATAATAAGGCGTAAGCAAAGAACACTTCTCTATGACAAAGAAAAATATATTTGATGAGTCGGATGGTGGTCTCTCCCACCTTTAATCCCAGCACTCACGAGGCAGAGGCAGCCAAATCTCTGTGAGTTCAAGTCCAGTCAGTTCCAGGACAGCTAGGACTGTTACACAGAGAAACCATCTCGAAACACACACACACACACACACACACACACACACACACGATGAATATATGACTCTATAATAATATTTAAAACATAATTTTCTACAACTTTTAGCTATTGGAGAGAAAATCTAAGAAACAATCTGTTAGAGAATATTATACAAATTGCTTAGTAAACTTACATAATGTATGTACATAGACTCCTACAGCCTCACTATTCAATATAATTGCTTTCAAGTATACACAAAATAGCTATATAATTGATGACATATTGAAAGAAAAGGCTGAGGGTATTTCAAATAAAAACACTATTAAAAAGATTATTTCCTCTCACTTGTTCTCCAAAATAAAAAAATATAAAGAGATAAAACACTAAAAATTCCTCAAAGTCTATTAAATGAAACAATACATTTCTAAGTTACCCATGAATTTTAAAGATATCACAATAAAACTTAAAAATAATAAAACAATAAAAAATTTAAACTAAATAGTAATAAATATGTGACACAAATAAACTTACGAAAATTAAATAACTGAATTTAAGGTCATAAGTGGTATATATGCATAAACTTATGATTTATACATAAAAGTCTTGTTATTCATTAATATTATTAATTAATATTAATTGATACCAACATTATTAATAGTGATTAAACATTGACTTTAAAAATTATAAGCTAAATAGAAAATTAAGTTTAGAAAGAAAAAAGAACGAAAGTAGATTATAAGCAGAAATAAGTAAGTTAGAAAACAAGTATCAATAAAGCTAGCATATAAACCATATGAAGAATATAGAATATTTTTCTAAACGTAGAGAAAACAGCAAATTAATAATTTCAAGTACCAGAAATGGAAAAAATTTCTCCCATGCAAAATCTCTAGATATGGATTTTCTTTCTCCTTCTTCTCTCTTTTCTCCTTTCTTTTCTCCTCTCCCTCCCTTTCTGTCATCTTGTCAGGCATTACTAATTACATTGAAAGCCTTGGGCATGCTAAGAACATGCTGCACTTCTGCCTACTCTTCCAATCTAGATATGAAAGGTGATTTCTCAGATAAAAGTGCTAACCAATTCTGATGCAAGTAGAAAGTGAACAGCTCTGTGTATGCGAAATAATTTTAAATTACAATAAAAACAGTACACAGCTAAGTTCTTGAAAAGGATGGATTTTTAATTATATCTGAGGTCAAAAGAAGCTTGACACCATTCTATGAAGTGCACATCAAGATATGATCATTGGTAATAGTCTTAAACGTCATGCAAAAATCATAAATAAGAGCACATCGAATTGCTCCGTAATACAATTAAAGAACTATATCAGTCTGACTTTTGTTTATTTCCAGATTACAAGTTTAATGTTCACCATTTACTTAATATATGTGCAATTTACAACATTAACAAAAACAAACCATAGTCTCATGTTTACTTAATGAGATGCTACAATGGGATTTGGATATATCAACACCTACTCAGGATTTTGTCCTTATATCACAGGGAAATGTAGCTCTCATCCTCACTAAAAAAGCTTCTTTATCCATAAGACAGAGGTTACTACAGATATACAACTGGTCATGGTTACTGGGTGCTCAGACAGTCTATACACCTATAAAGTAACCCCTACACCTAAAGCTCATGGAACATTCTCAAAAAGGGGACAGATAGATTCTAAGATCCAGAGGACCTGCAAGTCTGTTGTGAGAGAATGTCTCTATACATGACAGGGTGATAGAGATATCCCTGAAAAATCTCCACAATATTACTGTTTAAACAAGACCTGCATAATGAAAAAAACATGCCAATATGGATGTGGAAATTTTCTCAGGGCTCCAGTTCTGGATGAAGGCAATCAATGACTGCTGAGGGAGGGTGAATCAGTTTTCTCCAGGAACAAACCCTGTGATAGCTTATACAACTCAGAGTGGTCACTCTTAAACAAGTGTAGATACAAACAACACTAATTGAAGTCAGAAGGTGTCATATATATTCTCTCTCTCTGTCTCTCTCTGTCTCTCTCTCTCTTTGTGTGTGTGTGTGTGTGTGTGTGTAGCAATAATTATTATAGAAAAAGAGAACATGAATTTGAGATGAAGTTGACCACTTAGGAGGAGCTGGGGGTGAGATAAGGAAGAGTAGAAATGATGTAAAAGCAAGTCTCATTAATATAGTTCACATAAGATTTTCAAATAGAAGTGAAAGAAACAAAAAACTTCTATATTATGGGCTGGTTCAATGGCTCAGTAGGTTAAGGTGCTTGCTGCCAAGATGGAGAACCTGAGTTTGATTTCCAGGACCTGGATGATGCAAAGAGAAAACTGACTCTCACAAATTGTCCTTGAATATCCACAAGTACACTAAGACAAACACACACACACACACACACACACACACACACACTGATGATGATGATTAACACAGTAAAATTTAGAACAAAAAATTAAAAGTGAAATATTTTTCTTTTAAATATCCAATATAATATTGATAATATAGGCAGTATGCTCTGGCTTTCATTTTTGTTATATAATTGAAATTTTATACCATTAAATTATAGTTTCTAATTTCTGCCACCTCCCAGAATTTCAAAACCTTATCAAATTCTTTCCTTCTATAGTTCCTCATTAAAATATTATCATATGGTATTATATTTCATTTATCACCAAGTCTTTGATAATTTTTTCATTTTGATGTAGGGAACTAATCATGTTACTGATACAAAATGAAGGCATAGACTATTTCAGCTACCTTTGAAAATGAATTAAAAGGAGAGTTCTGTGTAAGTTGTTGAGATAGATAATAAATTTCAGCAAGTACAGTCTATAAATATTTTGAATAGATATGAAAGATAATGCAGTTAAGAGAGTGTTAGATGTATGAGTTCTGGCTCGTGTCTAAAATCGCGATATTCAGGATGCTGATGCGGGCAGATTGTGAATTAAAGGTCAGCCAGGACTGAATATTACTAACTGGAGCTCCACAGTGAGGAACTGGAGAAAGGAGGAAAAGAGACACATGGAAAAAGAAGAGATGGAAGGTAGAATATTAGATTCATAGTAAAATATGTTGTTATTATTGGGACACACAGACTTTATAGAAGTTAATTTTAAGTGCCTGCATTTACTTACTGGCCCAAGGTGACCTGATAGGTCTGCAAGGAATTAAATCAGGCCAGTTGGAGGGGCCACAGCACAGCTGAGGCTATGACAATTTTACTGATAGCAATCAGACCTTTTATAGCTTTATCATAAACAGAGTATAATAGCAGTTGCCAGGATCAATACAGTCGTAGTTGCCAGGATACAGTGAAGTTTCCAAGTCATACAGGGTACACAAGATTAATGGCTAAGACCAATTTTCCTGTCAAATTTCCATGCATCCTTGACTACTAAGGGAACATACAGAGAAGTGCAAAATGGCCTGAAGCTTCACTGCCTGAGGGAGTGCATCAGTCTCTCGGGAACTGGAAGGCACGTTGTGCCCCAGGAGCCATGGACCTGAAAAACCTATGACACATGCCTCTCAAAACAGCTAGGCCAGGCCAACTCCGTGCAGTTAGTATTTAAAAACCGACTTTCTATAAGGAGAAAAAAATATACCAGTCATTTGTAATTGCTCTAACTATTTACTGGGTAGCTTATACATGATACTGTTCATTCTGTCTTAGAATCTAGAAATACATCCATGGGCTAAACAAATCCTGTCACTATTACATTCACAATCTAGTAGGAGAGACACGCATTTGCTTGCTCCATGCTACATTCACAACTGAGAAAATCCGAATTATTGGCGAGGCAGAGCAGCCATACTGATGCAAAGGCCTGCAGTGCTTCTGGGGTTAGCTTGGGGCTAGCTGACAGCAGTGATGGTGACAATGACGTCTGCAATCCTGGAGATATTCCTAGTGTGGCTAGTTTAGTTTATGTTTGCTTTTCCACAGGAAAGATAATGTTTGTGCAGAGAATCCAAAGTCTGGGAGGTGGCAAGACTGAAAAAAGGGTGCAAATCCATGACTGAGTTGCATTTAGCTAGCTTTGGAAATAGAATGCTTATGGGTTTACCTTGAAGAAGTCATGTGCAAACATCCACGCATGCTCAAAGGAAACTCATCTTTTGTAAGTCTGTTCCTTTATTCAATATTTGATAATAATACCATGGTTTCTCATGTTTACTGCCATTACAGTTTGTACATTATCTTTGGCACACTGTAACTGCTTAACTTATTCTATGTATAGTTTTAGACCAGGAATAAAGCTGTAGAACAGACATTTGTACAAATGTGTTGTTTTTAGATCTTAGCCCCATGGCTAAGGCACCTTAGACAACACCTTAGACAAATTAAAATCCATTAAATCCTATCAACTCTTAGTAATCCTCTAGGTAAAATGATACATTTCCAAATTCTTTCATTCAGTATTCATTTTATCTTTAATAAAACCAGAAAAATCCAACAAAAGTTCACAGGTCAATAACTGGCTTAAGTCACAGGTCTTACTTATGTGGAATAAGCTGGATTTGCATAAATAACGTCAAACTTTGAGCTTAGCATTATATTCTATTAAATGGAATATTGCATTTTGAAAGGAACAATTTTAAAACAGGATTTTTTGCAAATATACCAAGAATGACATTTTTTATTATAACTGTCCCTGGTATTTAATTCTTCCTGAATTTATCGCATTAAGGCAATCTCAATGTTCTTTGCTTAGAAATCACATTAATAAGAATGTCGGGGATCACACCATTCTTTATCCTTTTACCTAATGTTAGGTGTTTGTAAAATAAGATTTAAAAACATGGTTCTATATCCTGACAAATAAGCTTTGGGTATCTTTTTCTTTCCTGAAACATGGCATGAGGGATGTCCTCAGCTACAGAATACTGAAGAACCTTTGAATCTGCAAATACTATTCATATATTCTTATTATAGTTTCCTGAGCCTTAGGGGACGGCTTTGATGAAGACATCTCAGTTAGGACCGATAACTCCAAAGTCTCTTACTCTCTGGACATTGTCCATTTGGGGATCTCAATATTAATTACCATCTACTTCAAGGAGCTTCTCTGTTGAGGGTTCAGTGAGGTACATATATATGGGTTTAGCAATATGTCATTAGGAGTCATTTTACTGCTATGTCTGTTTAACAGAATGAAATTAGTAGGTTTTCTCCTAGGCCCATAACCATTCTAGTTTCCGGATCTTGGGCTATTTAGCAGAATCACGGAGAAGACATTAAAATAATCCAAAAAGTGGTTGGTTACTACTATAACATTTATTTCACCATTGTACCAGTATGTCTTGAAGCAGGTCACTGTTGTAGATCAGAGGGTCTTAGGATGGGTGTTATTGATGACTGCCTTTCTCTTCTATTTGTATGCAGAGTACCTTTCTGCACCATGGAAGCTCATCAGTGGGGGTGAAGCTCTAGATAGTCACCAGCTCAACTTCTGCTTGTTTTACAACATAAGTCAGTAGACATGCCATCACAAGCATAGCCTATTTTATTTACATTTTAATAATCAATGAGCCTACATTAACACATGAACTAATCAAAATTTATAGTTGGTGTTAAAATTCACTCATGATGCTGTGGGTTTGGAGAAAAGTGTGTTGCCATGTGTCCAGCAATTCAGTATCATAAAAAAAGTCTTTTTGTCTTAAAAACTCTAAGTAGCCAGATGTGGTAGTGTATGTTTTTAACTCAAGCACTCAGAAAGCTGAGACAAGAGAATCTGTGGACTTGGGGTCAGCCTGGTCTGTATAACGAGTTTCAGATTTGTTAGAGCTATGTTAGCTACATTTGTTAGAGCATCATCTTAAAAAAATATCAGTCCTCTCTGCAATGGATGTTCATCTCTCCTAGCCTATGATCACCGGCAACTGTTGATTTTTCCTTCTTCAAATATATTTTTCCTTTTCCACATTCTTACGTTCTCATTATCTTCCAACATGAAGCTTTTTAAGATTTACCATATTTTCAAATCTCTTTCCTATTTGTATTTTCTTTAAGCATCTGCAGACTGTATTTTTTCTACACTCAACCTTTTATGCTCATTTTTAAAAGAAACCATCTTTTATTTGCAGTTATTTTTACATGGTCTGACTTATGTTTTTTGTTAATTGTCAAAAATGCTTATAAAGCATCTCATTAAATATTTTTCTCTATGTGGCTTCTCTCCCTTTTGAATCATGGAGCCTCTACTTGTTTATATAGGGGGTTCATGTTTTCCCTAACCTTAACTGAACTTTTGTTTAATGATTTCCCCTCTAAATCATCTTCTGTCTTTTGATTTCAGATATGATTATGGCTTTTTGGCTTTATATTTTCAATTTTATGATTGATATTCATAGAAATTTAAAATTCTGTATATGCATATATACCTTATATGAATTTTGTAGGCTTATTTTTTGTTACCCGTTTTATTGAAAATAGATTCTTTTCTCATACAACATATCGTGATTACAGTCCCCCTTCCTCTAGTTCTCTCAATTCCTTTTCACTTTCACTTCCATTGAAGTCTACTCCCTTTCTATCATTAGAAAAGAATATGCTTACAATATATAATAACAAAACTTAACAAAAATATAGGATAAAACTGAAGTCAAAACATCAACGTTGGACAAAGCAAACCAACAGAGGGAAAAGAGCCCCAAGAAAAAGCACAAGAATCAGAAACCCACTGGTTCACACACTCAGGAGTTCTTTAGAAATACTAAGTTGTGAACCATAATACTATACAGAGGATCTGATGCAGACCCGAGTAGGCCCTATGCTTGCTATTTCAGTCTCTGTGAGTTCATATGAACTTTGCTCATGTTTATTTTGTGGGTCTTGTTTGCTTGTTGTCCTCCAACCCCTCTGATCTTTATACACCTTCTCATTTACGTGGTTTCCCGATCTCTAAGGGGAGGGATTTGTTGGAGACATCTCATTTAGAGATGTATGTTCCAAGGTCTCTCTCTCTCTCTGAGAGAGAGAGAGAGAGAGAGAGAGAGAGTTTAACATGGGACTTGGGTCTTTGTATTTCTTGCTGTCTGATTCATAAGGAAGCTTCTCTGATGATGAATAAATGAGGCACTTATTTCTGAGTATAGCATAATATCATCAGGAATCATTTTATCACTACTTTCTGTTTCAGGAGCAATAGTATTTGATTTTACCCTAGGTCTCTGGGATTCCAGTCCTTGATCATCCAAGCAGTATAAGGTACAGCTTCTATCTCATGAAGTGGGTCCAAGCAGATATTGGTTTGTTACTCCCATAAGCTTTGTGCCAGCATTGCCCTAGTAGATATGATTATGTTGAATTCATTAATCCTTTATTAGAGTTTTCAAATCTATTCATTACACATAGTTTTTCCCTTCAGTATTGCTATCTTCATATCTCAGAATGATGTGGTTGAATACTACCTTGTTTTTAATCCATGTGGTTGAGTTTACCCAGCATTATTTCCTCTTACCTTCCTCTTCTCTTTGAGAGTTAGTTACACCTGATAGTAATTGTTGCTAATACACAAGCCTCTCATAGCTGTTCTAGGAGACACATTATTTTATTGGCATAAGGTTTGAAATGGAGATAATTACTGGCTATTGTGGTATACGTTCAGTTGCTGTGAAAAAATACTCTAACTGAAAGGAGTTCATGTGGAAAGGAATTTATTTGACTTACACTTCAAGTTCACAATCAAACATTGATGTAAGTTTAGGTAGTAGCTTAAGCATGAACTCAAAGAAAACCCATGAAATAACACTGCTCACTGGCTTATTCTCTGCTTCATGTTCATCTAGCATTCCTATACAGTCAAAATCCACCTATGAAGGAATGGGGCTAACTCCAATGAGTAGAACTTCCCTCATCATTAATCAGAACATTCTCTTTCTTACATGACCACAGGTCAATCTAAGCAATTACTCAATTGAGAGCCCCTTAGATAGCTCTGAGCTGTGTCAAATTGATAGCTGAAGCTAACCAGAACACCTGTCCTAAATCATAAGTTGATTCTTTATCTTTTTCTTTTGTAGCTTATGCTATCCTGTCTATAACAACTTAATATTCCATTTCTTTGTAGAAAATAAAAACAATTTAGAAAAGTAAGTAGAAATATGTATTTTTTCCATTGAGTCTTATTCACCTATATATACACCTCTATCTCATTGGACATGGATTCCCAGCCATCTAGACCCTATTCTTCTCCACAAATGATTATCTTCATTTAAAAAGCTAGCTTTCCTTCTGTTGGTTACTGCATATAACAGACAGGGGCTCCAATATTTTTCTGTTGTAGGTTCTTCTAACTGATTTTTCCTAGTCCATTTGTGTTGTAGCAAATACGAAGCTTTGTTCCTATTCTACAGCACAGATGAGATAGTTTGTATAATCTCTCTTTAGAGTGTCTCATCTCCTTCTGCTATGAAAGGTACCTTAGAGATTCCCAATCCATTTCTCTGATGGGTTCAAGAATTACAAGTTGGTAATTTTCATGTTTCTTTCTTCTATGTATTATAGTAAGTGACTCCCAGAACCCAACATTCCATCTTACAAGCAAAAGTAGAAGCTGTTTTAGATTTTAATGGATAAAAAATAATATGTAAGGTACAATTTTGGCATATAATCAGCAAAAATATAATAATGTATAATGAATCTAAAATTCAAATAATGCCTTTCTTAACATAGGAAAGAGATATGAAGACTAAAATCATCATAATGATAATAATACCACATTTCTTAAGAAGATAATGAAGTCCAAGTTTGTTACTGGTAATAGTCTCTGCCTTATTTGGCTCACTGAAACAGTAATTAAAAAATGTACCTCAATATGAGTGAAAAAAAGAGAGTGACTATTTCCTAATTAAGTGCTCCTACATTTAATCTAATTATGTCTTAGTGATATTAAGTCTCTAGTTTCAACAGTTTGGATGAGACACAGGAAGATAAATGCTGTACATTGCAGCTCACCATACCTACATGGCAGTGCCTGCATAATATACTTTCAGGCATTAGTAAGATAATATTCAATCATATGTAGTATATTCTTATCTTTTCTAGATAAGGAAAATTTTTATTTGAAAAGTCAAGCTTTCCTTTTCTAGAATAATGAAAATGATAGGACAGATTTCAGCTATTCTCTCATTAAAGTATATTATGAATTTTAATATCAGTGATTAACCAGTATATTCTATTGCCATAAAATGTCAGACTGATACAATTATACCACTAATCATCATTTTCTAATACCCAGGTTACTCTCAGGAGACTGTTATTCCAGAGTATTTCATACATGAAAACTGAGATATAAATATGGGCTACTTGAAATGGTAAGTGGCTAAATGCCATTTTAGTTTTCTCTCAAAACTGTTTCTTTTTATAATGAGTAAAAGCAATTTCCAATAAGTTAATATTGCATGGAGGAGATGCTTTTCTTTTTTTAAACCCTCTCAGGTTTTACAAGGATTTAGTTGACCTCGTTGGAGCATCCATTGTTGGAGGGAGGAGCTGCTTGTGCCAATTGTTATAAGAAGTGGGTCCCCTTGTTTGTCCTGGCCGCCCAGCTAGCTTACACCCAAAATAACCACACAGAAACTGTATTAATTATAACACTGATTGACCATTAGCTCTAACTTCTTATTGGCTAACTCTTACATATTAGTTTAACCCATCTACATCAATCTGTGTTATCGCCATGTGGCAGTAGCTTATCAGAGATTCTAACTGGCATCCATCTCAAGCAGAGGACCTATGACTTCTCCCTGACTCTGCTTTCATCCTCTCAGCATTCATTTCTGTCTTCTCCACCTACCTATGTTCTGCCCTATCAGGCCCAAAGCAGTTTCTNTGGCCGCCCAGCTAGCTTACACCCAAAATAACCACACAGAAACTGTATTAATTATAACACTGATTGACCATTAGCTCTAACTTCTTATTGGCTAACTCTTACATATTAGTTTAACCCATCTACATCAATCTGTGTTATCGCCATGTGGCAGTAGCTTATCAGAGATTCTAACTGGCATCCATCTCAAGCAGAGGACCTATGACTTCTCCCTGACTCTGCTTTCATCCTCTCAGCATTCATTTCTGTCTTCTCCACCTACCTATGTTCTGCCCTATCAGGCCCAAAGCAGTTTCTTTATTTATTAACCAATGAAAGCAACACATGAACAGAAGAACCTCCTACATCAAGTTAGTAATTTGTCAGACCAGAAACACTCTCATCAATTGTTCCTTTGCACAGTTTTTAAATTATAAAAAGAAAACAAATTGACTAAAGTAGAATAAGTTAAATTATTAGTTGTAAGATAAAAAATTAAACATATATAAAGCTGTAAATATAGAAAAGCCCAATATAAAGTATAATGGAAGTTATAAGAAGAATTAATGACTACAAAGATATGTACAGTTTTGCTACTAGCATGGGAAATATATTCTTCATGATGTGCAAACATTAGAAGTGAGTTAATAAACTCAGGTCTTTGGAATTTTGTAGGTGGCTTTAAATTCAATAGTTATTTATAAATCTAAGTTGTTTGTCCACTGTCATAGCATAGTGTCAATATCCATGTGACTAATACTCAAAGTAGTTTAAGAAACTAGAATAAATATGAGGAAAATAAATTTGTAAAGATAAAAACGATCCTGGAAAATTAAAATACAGAATGGGTTTCAATATTCAGTAAATAAACTTTTCTAAGCTCTTAGGGAAAGTCAATGACACTCAACACAAATAGCACCATTCATCAAGAACAGAATTGAGTCTTGAGTTTAACCAAGTTCCAGAGTTTCACATTTGAGCCCAATTAGCTCAATGCCCCTGAAACAAAATCAAAACCTCCTTCATTTACAGCAATCTACTTGTCTTGAAATAGTCATAGAATTATCTTTGCAACTCAGGATTCTTTTTAGTTTAGTTTACTAATCAGTATATGGTCAATGATAGTTTATTTGTACATTAACTACAAGGTAACAAAATAATTTTATTACTTAAATAGGGATGTTTGGTAGATAAAATTAGGGGAAACTCATTTAGGGATTAGTTGTGGTTTTGTTACCCATTTGAAGCCACAACACAGAGTAGAAGAGAGTTTTCGTTGGCCATAGATAGGGTTGATCATCTTTATTTCTTCCAAAGTTTAGTATGCATTTTTTCATAAATGTATAAAATTTTAGTGAAGTGGACTGAATGCTATTCTTTACAGTTTGATGTACTTAGAATATTTTTCTGTATCTTTCATCTATTATTTAAAGAACAACCAATTTGAATGATGGTGATGCACACCTATAATCCTAGCACTCAAGAAGCAGATATTGGCAGATCTCTGAGTTTGAGATTAGCCAGGGCTACAAAGTAGGTTCCCAGGCAGCCAGGGATACGTAGAGAAACCCTATCTTGAATAAATGAAAGCAAAAATAAAAACAAACAATTCCAATGGGGAAAATGCCAACAAATGGAGATCACCTGTAACATACAGTGTGAAAAGTGCTGTTCTTCTGCTCTCTATGACACAATCACTGTTAATCGCCACCACTGAACATAAGTCATGACTCATTAAAATGCCAAGTTAATTGAAACAAGAATAAATTCTCTAAGAACTATTACTTTTTGTTAGATTATCCTGGAAAAATATTTTTGATGCTAAACTTGCAACACATTGAATGATAATTAAAAGTAACATTTAAATATTGATGGTTAATGTTTGTTATAATTAGTGACAGCTCTGTAGATAAAACTTAAAAAAGAATGATGACCCTTGGAGGTACTTTGTAGATGGAGCTAAAGTAAGGCTAAACAGTAAATGAGACAAGTATGTATAATATTTCGGGTAAATATTAAAAAGCTAAGATGGGAAAATAAAATTATGATAGCCATTGAAGTCAGTACAGATAAAATGTGTAAAATGTATGATTATTTAGACTATGAGGGTACCAATAGAGAAATGGTCACTGTTTAACATGATCAAGCTAATCCTTCCCTTAATGTGTGACAACAGATTTATTTCGACTTCCCTGTTTTTTCAATATAATCACATTTGAAGTACTTTTTAAAATTTAATGAATCACAAGCTCTCTAAAATCATAGTTAACCAGGCATGACCACACACATGTGCAATTCAACAATCAGGAGGCTGGATTGTTGAAAGACCAAGGACAACTTGACATACATAGTGACTTCTACATCACATAAAGATGCATTGCAAAATCCTGTTTCAGAAACTCCATATTCATAAAGGATTGTAGTTCATAATGCAGGATTTGTTTATTTTTTCAAATGTACAGTAGTAAGAAATTAAATTTAAAGACTTTCAAATAGTACAGTAGCAGCTTGAAATATGCTACTATGCTGTTTCTATAAATGCTGCACTTTTTGGTACACAAATAAGAAAGAAGCCAGAAGTTCTAGCGAATGAAAACTAAATGGATTTTGATGGAGTCTGGTAACACAATATTGTTTTTGACTGAGATCATTAAAAGGAAGCCAAATAGGGGTTAGGGTTGAAGATAACCTGTGATTTCAGGAACTTCATGGTAAAAGGGTGCTGTGTGCACATTTTCCTGGGAGACATGAACAAAAGACTTTTTACACGGGAGAGGGTAGCAATGTCAACTGAGAGTACTGATTATACCAATATTCAGTGTGGTGAGCCAATGTGTTTATTGTGGCTACATTCAGAGCATTAGGGTTTGCTAATAAAACCGTTAATGACTCGGGGTTAGAGGCATCACAAGAAAGCCCACCCCTGCATGAGTAATAACTCAAGGAAACTGTGTTCTGAATACTTTCTACACAACTTTCCGGCAGTCTTTCACTTGGAATGTCTCCTCTTCACTGCAGTTATTACTGCTAATATAACCAAAGAGAGGAACATTTTAAATCTTGTAAGTTTCAGGAATATGCCTAGTCATTAGGAGTCTTCTTCTAATATAGAATGCTTCCATTCACAGGAGATCGCTACACACACACACACACACACACACATACACACACACACACGAGTAATTTAAAAGGGAAGGCATGCTAGTTTTTTTCTTTCAGTATCTTTTTTTATTATTATTAAAAATTTCCACCTCCTCCCCTCCTCCCATTTTCCTCCCCCCATTCCCCCTTCCCTTCCCTTTCCAGTCCCTAGCGTACCCAGGATTACTTATAAACACAATGTGCTTGAGAAGACTGAAAATAACAAGCACTGGCAATGCTAGAACATTTGGAGCTCAGCACTTGCTAAAAAAAAAAAAANAAAATTTCCACCTCCTCCCCTCCTCCCATTTTCCTCCCCCCATTCCCCCTTCCCTTCCCTTTCCAGTCCCTAGCGTACCCAGGATTACTTATAAACACAATGTGCTTGAGAAGACTGAAAATAACAAGCACTGGCAATGCTAGAACATTTGGAGCTCAGCACTTGCTAAAAAAAAAAAAACTGGTAAGCTGGCAAAGCGTTAAACTATCTGGTTAAACTGAGAAACTGCTAACGTGTTAGACAGTCTGGTGATTCCTAGCAAAGACAAATGAACCCAGCACTGTCTTCCCTATACCAACCCTGAAAAGTGAAAACACATGGGCGTGATGAGACTGAAATGGAGCCTTAGAACTCAGCATTACCTTCACTAGACCAACATAGAAAATGAAACTAGGTGAACATGCTGAGATTGAAATGAAAATATCTGTAGAAACTACTGAGAATGGTTAAATATGGTTGTAACCAAAATGTGCATCAAAATGGAATAAACCGCAAGTCATAAAGTAGAATATTAGTCAGCAATAAAGAAGAATAAAAGATGGCTGAAAATTACAAAATGAGTGAATTTCAGAATTCTTCTTTTGAATAAAATTTGACACAAAAAAACCCAGAGTGGATAGAGTACTTGTTATCTTGTGCAAGTTACCAGCACTAATTCCCAGGCATTTGAATTTAGCAGGTCTTTAATGGAGTAACTTCTAGAAGTCTTTGAATTTTATTTTATATTTTTATAAATCTTTATTTTTTTAAAAAAATTATTGGGTAAGGCTACAATTATTTCTAGTGACTCTGAAAACACTGTAAAAAATCTCTAAAGACATCTGGAAGATTCTTAGAACAAAATTCTCTAAATTCTTGCCATTGGAATTTTACTNTCAAAATGGAATAAACCGCAAGTCATAAAGTAGAATATTAGTCAGCAATAAAGAAGAATAAAAGATGGCTGAAAATTACAAAATGAGTGAATTTCAGAATTCTTCTTTTGAATAAAATTTGACACAAAAAAACCCAGAGTGGATAGAGTACTTGTTATCTTGTGCAAGTTACCAGCACTAATTCCCAGGCATTTGAATTTAGCAGGTCTTTAATGGAGTAACTTCTAGAAGTCTTTGAATTTTATTTTATATTTTTATAAATCTTTATTTTTTTAAAAAAATTATTGGGTAAGGCTACAATTATTTCTAGTGACTCTGAAAACACTGTAAAAAATCTCTAAAGACATCTGGAAGATTCTTAGAACAAAATTCTCTAAATTCTTGCCATTGGAATTTTACTTTTGATTAATTTATGTAACCTTTTTATGGCAAAGCTTAGTATGTATGTATAGCTATTTTAATCAGTCACTCTCCCATAAACTTGACATACACATAAAGGTGAATCCTTAAAAAAAAGGGTGGAAAGCAAAGGATAAGAAAGGTCGCTCAGTGTTTTTGGTACCAGTACCAGTGACACTCTATAATGAAAATCAACATGCGCAAACTAAAAGGAATGCAACGATGATGGTGCAATTTAGACATTAGAAAACATTTTAAAATATTCTAAAAATGAAATTTAGACTAGTAAGAAGCACTGACTTTCTTATGAAATCTAATTTATATGGCTCCTTTTCTTGGTATTAAATATATATTCTTCTTTTCAATAGAAACTATGCATTAGTAATAATATTTTACATTTCATAACAAATTTTATGTATGTCTGGTACAGGCAGTTTAATAAAATATTTAAAATAATTTTGTACACTGTGTCTGTTAAAGATAAAGAAATATTTCTTTATCACCATAAGAATATAAGCTATTTTCCAAAATATTTCCAAAAGCTAATGTATCTAGAGTGAAGTAATAAAAAGTGGAGGAAAATTTTTCTTGGCATATTATAGTATGGGTTAGGTATATTCTCACTCTAGTTTACTGACTCTGTGCTATCCTTACAGAGAGTAAAATCTAAATCCAATATGATCTATAAATACCAAGATATGATCCTAGAGGTCTAAGTGTTTATGTGTTCTCCTTTTGGATTCATATGAGCAGTTCTTGCAGACTGAAGCATGACTCTTTATGACTTATGCATCTGTATAGCTCTGTTCCTTTTAATTTTACAAATTAGAATTTTTTCTGATTTATGTTAGTGAGCAAGTATTCTACTACATAAAACAAGTTACGAGAAACTGACTTGCTAATACAAATCAGCAAGGTGTTGAGACTGGCATTTCTAATTAGAGTTGCAACAGATTCCCTGAGGTACACGTTTTACTAAGAACTCTTGCTCTTTTTTTGTCATGTGATCTTGGGAGCATGAGGGTAAGGAGAGATGGGAGGGGAAGGGGAAGAGGAGGGGAGAGGGGGAGGGTTGAGGAGAACTTGAGGGAATGGGATAGTCGAGATGGAGGAAGGAC
>LOEQ01002263.1:291105-305480 GCA_001685075.1 Bramus lutescens | reverse complement strand
TGCGGGAGCTGGGCTGGACGAAAAGCAGGGCCCGCTCCCCCCTATTACTACAGATCTACCTGTTTTTATGCCAATATCATGTGGTTTTTTACTACTATAACTCTGTAGTAGAGTTTGAAATCAGCGATAATGATACCTCCAGTTTTTTAATTGTACAAGTTTGTTGTAGCTATCTTGTTTCCCCCATCTTTAATTCAGTATTGTTCTTTCAGATCTGTAAAGAATTGTGTTGGAATTTTGACTGGAATTGTGTTGAATCTGTAGGTTGCTTTTGTTAAGATGGCCATCTTTACTGTGTTACTCCTACTGTATCTACGTGCATGGGAGATCTTTCCATCTTCTTATATCTTCTCAAGTTTCTTCAAAAACTTTACATTCTTATCATACAGGTCTTTCACTTTCTTGGTTAGAATCACACTATGCTATTTTATATTATTTGAGGCTATTGTGAAGGATGTTGGTTCTTTAATTTCTTTCTGGGGCTGAGGGCAGGGCCCACCAGCAGCAGGGCCAGAAAAGAGCTGGGATGGTATGGATATGGGGAAAGGTGCTGAAGGACAGAATCTGGAGAGGAATGGATTTCAGATGGCAGGCAGGTCACTCACCCATTCTGATGGGTGTTGTCTTCACCTCAGTGTTGGAAGTCCACTAGAGTTGGGGACAGGGCACAGTAGTAGCTGGGCCAGGTAGTATATTGAACTCCATGGGCATAGGTCAGAAATTTTTTAAAAAATATAATAAATTTACTAAATACAGTTCATATAATTAAAAATATATTAATCATCATGCAAAAGTAAAAAAGTTGAGATTAAGATTTAAGAGTATAGAATGTGTACTTAGAAATGAATGTAATAATAAGTATTAATATATAATAACCAATGCATTAAACATGATACAAATTTTGAATATAAAAATTAATTCACTAATAATTCATGACCTTTCCCCTTTGAGCATCATATGCTGACTCAGTAGTCATAGCAACTACAGCCAATAATACAGTACTAGTAATATCTGTGGTCATGGTAATGGGGATAAGGACACACCCTAGGTTAACTTAATAGTCCCTCAACAGGAATTCCTGCTATTATTCTCTTCCCAGTTGCAAGTGATTTTAGGAGATTAAATACTGTATAGTAAATACTCCCTTGTAATTGGGAGAGGGAGTCCATAAAGCAACTTCCATGAGGTATCCATCGATGATGAAGTGGGGCTTCTATAGTATAACAGTTTCTTCAATATTAAAACCTTCCATCTTGAAGGGAATTTTTTCATTAAATTAATTAATTTATTTTTTAAAATGATCTTTTCTCATTTTACATACCTATCCCACTCCTCCTCCCTCCCCTCCTCCCATTCCCCTACCTTTCCTCCACCCATCCCCAATCCACTCCTCAGAGAGGGTAAGGCTTCTCAGGGAAATTTTTAAAGGCATAGGACTTGAAAAGAAAGGTGAGACAATAGTGTATTATAAAGCAAGATATTTACAGGAATACGAAATATAAGAATGTATAAAGGGAAGGTAAAATACTCCATCATGAGAGGAAAAGTGAATGCAGGAAGTAAACAACTCAAAATAGCTTAGGAAAGACTCCGAAACTGACCAGATTCACTAAATGTGTTCTTCCACAAGAGTATATAAACAGTAAAGATTCCTGAGAATAACTTGTAGACTAGCTCAAACACCTGGGAGAGATAGAGACCAGCCAAACAGACAGAAAGAAAGTAGCAGAGACTGACAACGCTGCCAAGAAGAGGCTAGAACCAGCTAAGCTATTGGGAAAGGACAAAATCCCACCATTGAGCTGCCTGCAAGCTGTAGAATGAGCTGTCATCCATACTAGAGTGGGCTTTGATGATGAATCTGTCCTGTTTGCAGGTCTGCTATTTTATGCATATGCCTACAATGAATCCCCCCAAAACTCATTGCTTCACCAATATGGACTTCGGTGGTATCCATACTTTGGTCTATCATAATTCTCTATTTGGTGTGAATACAAATTTATCACATATCCTCAGGCATAGAATTTCACAGCTTTGCAGTGACATAAGTGTTTGGGAGTCACTCATGTTTCTCATCCTTTAAAAGAAAGCTCAGTAAATTCATTGGTCTTATCTAGTTGGAATTTGGTAAAATTCTACTTTGGTGTGTCTCTGGTAATCACTGGGAGTGAAAAGGCGTTTGTTTTCATCTCCTTAGGGAAAGTTTATCTGACAATTTCTAAATGTGATATGAGCCAGAAATACATTGCATGATAAAAATAAGATACATAAATGAGTTGCAAATATTTTTTGAACTTATGTTAGAACAACAAAACTCTTTTTTCCTATGAAAAATATATCAAAATTAATAAGTTATTTGGTAAAATGTTTCCCTCTCTATGAGAACATTATCTACCTCTTACCTTCCACTTCATAATTACAGAAGTTATGCACATCTCTTCTAGACATATGTCAGAGAAAGCAAGGAAAGAGGATCCAGAACTGTCCTCTGGAGGTTGTGTCAACCATCATCTTCTTTGGTGATCTTGACCTACCTGACTACTTGCTATCTTCTGATATGGTTAGGACTAAAACTGTGGCTTATGATGTTTGGATTCATCCCATTCCTTAGCTTTCTGAGAGTCTAGATTCATGGCAGAGTCACTGGCAGGAGCCATGTTTATTGCTATAACTCTATGGAGTTTCAAGGTCTCTGCCACCACCAAGAAGCATGCTGTCGGCTATTCATAAACACCATTTATGTGTTTGGTGGCAGGTCATCTTAAAAGAGCTGCAAGGATTTTGCAGCTAAAGCTGCTTCTCTTAAAAACGATGCCCTGATGTGGGATCCCCCTCTATATGCGGTGAATACCATTGGTTAATAAAGAAACTGCTTTGAGCGTATAGCAAGGCAGAACAGAGATAGGCAAGGAAAACCAAACTGAATGCTGGGAGAAAGAAGACGGAATCAGAAGTCATGTAGCCCCGCCAGAAACAGACCCTGGATAGAAACTTGCCGGTAACCATAGCCATGTGGCAATACACAGATTAATAGAATTGGGTTAAATTAAGATGTAAGAGCTAGCCAATAAGAAGTTAGAGCTAATAGGCCAAGCAGTGATTTAAATAATATAGTTCCAGTATGCTTATTTTGACTCTGGGCAGGTACAAACAACCAAGCAGCTTCCTTGTACAATGCACTTGTCTCTAGCAAACAGAGCCCACCTGAGAAAATGCTGCTACCAAGAAACCATGATGAAGTCTGTTCTTTTGTATCTAGAATTACTTCCCAAACTCTCTGAGGTTTTATGTGGATTTAGTTGTCCACGTTGCCTGAGCTAATAGGCCAACCAGTTTATAATTAATGTAGACCTCTGTGTGTTTCTTTTGGAGTGACTGGCTGTGGGACTGGGTGGGACGTAAACCTCTGTCAAAATATCCCCAAGCCAGAAAGAGAAATTTGGTATGCATGTGCTTATATGTAGATATTAGGCATAAACAAGTTGCAATCCATAGAACCACTTAGGTTAAGCATAAAATAAGGGACAAGGGAGGACTGTTGCTGGATATTTGAGCTGGTGATCCAAATAAAGTTTGAAAAGAAAGAACTACTACTACTACAAAGGCCAGATAGATCTCTTTAGGAAAGGAAAATAGAAAGGATAATTATGGCTAGATAAGAGACCTGGAATGGGAGCATCGAGTGGGGAGAGGGGACTGAGGGAGGGAGTAAAGGAAGAGACATGTGAGAGGTACTATTGTAACCTAGTAAAGTAGAAGTTTTCTAATATGTGTGTGCGTGTATATATATATATACATATATACATATATACATATATATATATGTGTGTGTATGTATGATCTAAATAAAATTAATAAATAATGGTGGAGACAGTCCCACTATGCCATCTCTTGTCACCAAATGAAGCTTCATGATTGGTTTACATGTAACTGAGTTGTGACCAATGGGGGCTCACAGGAATCTCCAAATGACCCAGGCTCT
Organism: Bramus lutescens; assembly: GCA_001685075.1. Taxonomy (NCBI): domain Eukaryota; kingdom Metazoa; phylum Chordata; class Mammalia; order Rodentia; family Cricetidae; genus Bramus; species Bramus lutescens. Next base: position 301,498 of record LOEQ01002263.1, on the reverse strand, counting down.
TGCCAAGACTTTAGTTGTTATCCTCAAGCCACAGGCCATATTGCTGAAGACAGCTCCTACAGAACTCATTTAACATGAAGAAATCGAGTTGGTGCCTACCTGGAGTCTTTATCCCTATGTCTTTTAACACTCTGTATACTACCAAAAAGAAAAGAAAAGAAATATAAATACCTGTCCAGCCACAAAGCCTTTTATGTCCAATGATGTCCTACCTGTAAGATATTCTAGGCAATGGTGGCACAAAACTCGTGGGAGTAACCAACCAATATCTGACTTAAAGCCCACTCCACAGGATGTAACCCATATTTACCACTGCCACTGCTTAGGTGACTAAGAATCTGATAGCTCAGGTACTTAAGGTAAAACCAAATACTGTTCTAATGAAAGAACATTCCATTGACATTCTGCTAAACTCATAGATCAGTGTCTCTCAGTCGTCGTCAGAGAAGCTTTCCCCCTGCAGCAGATGGGAACAAAGAGAGAGACCCATAGACAAACGTTATGCAGAGAGTGAAAGACCTTGTAACACTCAACCCTAACTGGATGTCTCCATCAAATCACTTCCCCCAGACCTCAGTGAACCCTGTGAAAGTGGAGCATAAGAGACAAATGATATGGAAGACACTATAGAAGCAACGCCCTCTAAATCAACATGAAAAAAAGCTCATAGAAACTCTCACAGACTAAAGCAACATGGACAGAACTTGCACAGGTCTGCACCAGGTCCTTTGTGAATATGTCATGGATTCCAGTTTAGTGTTTAATGGGATTCCTGAGTATGTGAATTAATGGCTCTTTGTTTCTTATGCCTTTGGGGAGCCTTTTTCTTCTGTGTGTTTGCTTCAATTCCATTGCATTAGTTTTTGTTTTGTCTTTTATTGTTTTATTTTATTATTCAAAAGAAAGAAAAAATAAGGCTGTCCTTTATCCCCAGTACAGAACTCAAATTTTCGCCAATGCATTTCAAGCACCAACTTAATCACCAGCTAAAAGGTCATATTCCTTAGTCCTTGAGAAATGTTTCTCAACCTGTGGGCCACAACTTCCATGGATGTTGAATGACCCTTTCAGAGGAGCCCCCTAAGATCATAGGAAAACATAGATATTTACATTACAATTTGTAACAGTAGCAAAATTACAGTTAATGATGTAACAACAAAAATAATTTCATGTTTGGGCATCATCACAACACCAGGAACTGTATTAAAGGGTAGAGTATTAGAAAGGTTGAGAATCACTGAACTAGAAGCTGGACTCTGACAGCTAAGCTGGTCCTCTTGTCGCTGACTTTTGCATTGGTGTCTTTTTCTGAAGAAAATTGAAACATGCTTTGTTTCTTTTCCATTGTTTTTCTATTCAGTTAATGGAAGGTATCAGATTACCACATCTTTATAAAGTACACAGTCATTACACTACTCACTAAAATGAATTTCTCCATCCTAATTTCTTCAGGAAGGTCAAGGGTGGAATCCGGGACTCTTGGTGTCTACACATTCTCGATCTGAGACCCTGCTTTCAAGGAGAGTTGCTAGTTTGACTGAACTGAACTATAATGGGCCTCAGAGAGTTGGTGTTTATGAGTTCTCCTTAACTCTTCAAATACACATCTGGCATATTTGAAAACATTTTAGAGTTTTCCCCGTAAGAGTGTTAGTACTTACTGAAGTGAAAATCTTGCCAACATAATCTCCTTGGTGCTTTCTTTACCCCTGAGATAAGTGGTTGATGATGCTATGTGCGGAAAAGCTTGTTTTCTACTTAAAGAACAGAAAATTAGGATGGTTGGGATAAATAGCTTTTCCTGAATATGTAACTCCCTTTCGTCTTTGTATGGAATCCATAAAAGACAAGTTAGAAATCAGGTGAATTGGTCCCAATGGCACTCTATAGTTCTGGCATGCATAATAATAAGATACCATTTATCTTGTTGTCCCTTAAAACAGAACAATATATTCAAAAAGACACCTGAGGCTACTAAAAGGAATTAGATTTATGAGTGTATGGATTTAGAAATATTGACAATTCGAACCAAAATAAGGCAGACAAAATGTTTTCAGCATTGAATATAAAAATTACCTTGCATAAAAGAGTTTGCTAAAAGTAGGCACATCACTGTTGTCTTAAAATATATAATTGGAAGAAAACTATGCAAATTTAGAAATTACATTTGCAAGTAAAAGCTAAAAGTACTTAATTGAGTATGAATTCGGGCTGTATCAATGAAATAGAGGTAACACACACGCGTAATGGTTGATAATGTCATCATACAGGGGACAGAAGCAAAAAGATGATACTCTAATGAGATGACAGAATACAATGAGTATTACATTCAGAATTCGAGTACGAGAAGTGCTGAATGAGCAAGATGAATAAAAACTTTGTAAAATAATTCTAATATGAATTTCATGGGTTAGCTTAAGTTTACTTGGCATGAGTCTAACTTGCAGACAGCCTGCTACTAAGTAAAAGAATAATAAAATCCACTCCCTAAATAGTCATAGCCCTTACATTTATACAAAAAACAAACAAACAAATAATGAACGAACAAAACAACTCTTCTTAGGAAAAATCAAATGAATTTAGGCTTTTTGTAGAGATTTGGAAGCATGTAAAGTGAAGAAAGAGTCCGTTAAGTGCACAACTTCAGTTTTAATCTGAAAATGATATGTAACATTTTATTTATGCAAAACTGAACTTACATTGTTAAGGAGATTGGGAATAATTTAGGGAGCACCATTGTCAAACCCAAATGAATGGTGGTTAAGGCAAAAACAAAAATAAAAGAGTAAAAGAAGCTCTGTTTTTAAAGTTGACTCTTGCAGATTCTACCGTAAATCTAAATGGGTAACCAGCAGTATCTAAGGCTGCTCAAGAAAATGAATGGGGTGTTCAATCAGATGTCTATGTGCAGAGAATCTAGTATAATTATAAATCTTATCCCAAAAGACCCCTAGGGCTGATGTGTCAAGCCCCAAACACTTATAGATCCTCAAGAACGCAGAACAGAGAGCAATGCCAAACGGTGTTGTCAAACTTCCATTGACTCTCTCGTGGACTTCTAACTGGGGCCTAATGAGAAGTCCTAGTAAATATGAAAATACTGCTTTGCTACCATTTATAGCACATAAAAGAACACATGCAACAAAAGTTTCTTAGTTTTCTAAAATAACGTGACACAAAAATACAGACTCTCAATTTTTATTTTGTCAAAAATATGACTACAGAAACAATAGTACTTTATTACAAAGAACTCTGCTCTAGGCTAGACTCTAGGGGAAGAATATCAGCAGCATTTAGCTGAGCTTGGCAGCTATGTCTGTGCCCTGAAATCCAGCCAAACCGACAAAGAGTGTAGGAGCAAAGCATGAGTAAAATACACCATGAGATGTCCATCCAACCTCTCTCAAGGCTGCTTCCCTGAAATCTCCAAACAATCCTGTAAAAACAAAACAAAGGCTAACAGCAACAAAAAATAAATAAAACAAAGAACTCTAAAATATATAGAGTACTGAGTATATAAAATGTATAGCATACAGAATATGTAAAATGTACAGAGTACCGAGTATATAAGTGTTTAGAGAAGGGGAGCATGTTAACATATACTTCTTGATTTCTTTTTCAATCAGAAGACGACACTGAAAAGAAAAAGCCAATAGAATCTTGCAGTTAAGTTCATGAGAAGGTATGTTATCCTGTTCATGGGTATTTTTCAAACACAATATTGTGAAAATATCCAGAAAATACATGCCCAGTCTCTTTGATTGTGGTTTCCAAAATGGCTTTCTCTCCAACTGACTAAACTTGACTCAATTTTATTCTTTACCTTAGCTACCTGACCTGCCTTTTGATAGTGTTTGCTTTAGAAACCTTTGATTACAAAACCTTTTTTATTTTTCTACTGGGTAGTAATGGACCTTACCTTTAGGTCCAGAACTCAGGAAGCAGAGGCAGGCACGTCTGTGAAGTGTAATTGCCAGAGACTATGGTGCTCTTGTCCAGTGTCTTTGGGTGGGTGGTAGCCCTAACATCTATTTATTCATCTTCTCTCTCCTCTTCTTCAATTTCCCTTTGTGAGTATTCAGTCATATTTACTGTATATATTTATGAGTTTTAAAATGAGAGCCCCCTGTGGGCTTATACCTTTTAGAACCTCCTCTCTCTGCCTCCCATGGAGTCCTCTTCTCTTTGTAGTTCCTCTGCTTTATTTTGTTCACATTAGTTTCTTTGTTTACACATATGTAAGTTAAATGTAAGTGTATTTATCTTTCTATGCTGTGCCTAGTAATTTCATTTAATAGACAGTCATCAATTCCATTCATTTCCCTGTGAGTAACATGATTTTCTTCTTTTTTTACTGAGCAAAATATCATGCATATATATCAACCTATTTTCAGTTCATTTATATGTAGACTAATGTGTAAGTGTATTCTGCATTTGTTTATTTTAATTGTTTCAATAATCACTGTTGGAAATATCTCTATTCTGTGTTCATTTTATTTATTTCCGTATACTGAGTAGTGGCGGAGATCAATCATGTGGCGTTCCATGTTCATGTTTTAGAGAGATTGGCTTCTGTATTATTTTATATATGTCTTGGAACAATTTAAATCCATACCAACATAGCACAGGGGTTCCTGTTTTTCCATGTCCTTACCAGTAAAATCACCATTCTGAGAAGACTGAGTTGGAGCCTCGATGTTTACTTTGCATTTTTGCATTTTTAGAATGGGTTAAGAGGGTGAGCACTTTTCCATATATGTACTGGTCACTGATTTGAGAAATGTCTGTTTAGGTTGTGAGCCAATATATCTTTCATTGTTAGCTGTTTTGACTCTCTCCCATTCTGTAGCCTATCTGTATACTATATTATTTTCTTTGCTGAACAGAACTTCTTCATTTGGCATAAATCCATTAGTTAATTTCTTTCTCAGTTTTGAGTGCCTTCTCTAAGCTGAAAACACCCTCTAGTTATAAAAAATGAAAAACAAGCATATTTTTCCTTTGGTTAAAACCAATTACCAAAATAAATTGACTTGGAATAGTGTAGGTCAGTGTTTGAATATGTCTATGTGCTGAAGTCCTCATTTCATCTAGAATGGAGAATGAATTATTGAGAAGGGGAGAGAACATGTGTCCTCACAAACTGCTCTTTCAAACGTCCTTAGGGATTTTTTTCTACTAAAAGTTAATCATGATTGGGGGTAACCTCTCTAATCTATCATAAGCCTTAAACAGAAATGTCCTTAACAATATAAAATTGAAACCTGTCTACTGAAGTGCTTTTTCTCCCTTGGACCTTTATTAAAATATTGACTCTGCATCCTTCTTAATATTTGTTTAAAACAGTATTCATAATGTTTTTCAATTTCAAGATGACATTCTATCTTAGTGTTTGCAAAATGTTAGTTTCATTTTTCCAGATTTTAAGCCTCCAGCCATTTATATTTAGAGGACTCAGCTCTTTAATCATCACTACCAACTCAAATTAGATAATCATACAAAGAAAGAGTAGATACAGCCACTTTTACAAATTGTTGCAATTACTTAGAAGGGTTACTTTATTTTGGTATGGAAAGTGTTAAGTAAATGGATAATAAATGTTTCAAAAAAATCTATAAATTGAATTGTTCATGCTATCTCTCCTGTCCAGCTGTCAAGTTGAATTAAGCTCAATCTAGTTTCACAACAGCTAAAGGAAAGTCCATTAAAAATGAATGCAAATAATTGAAGATAAACTAAATGATGACTTAACTCACATTGCTACACACTTTATTTCATAAAGTTTCTGAAATCATTTAGTAATTCAGTGATTTAGATCGGCATTCCACAAATCTACTCTAGAAAATTACAGTACCACCAGTCCTCCAGGAAAACACACTTCTCCTGCCCAATAATGTTTAAAATCCTGTATGTTTTTTTAACAACATGAAGATTCAAATTGCTCTTATGTTTATGAAGTCTAAGCATTCTAAGCATTTTGATAAGCCCATGAAAAATGTCCTTGAAAAAGAAATTCTGAGCTAATCCTTCTTGGTGGCTTGTAAATTTTCTTTCTATAGGACATGTAATGCAGACAGTAAGAAGCTTACCCACATACTGTCAAGTAAGCCAAGACCCTAGATGACTTGGAAAATGTCTTATGTGCATGATGATGGACTTCTGGATGCCTTGCACAGGCATAAGGTAGTCTTAGGCCATATCTTCCTATTGTGCTCTCTTTCTTGTTACATCTTTGCCTCTTTCACTGGGCTCTTTACCCTTCTCCAATAAATACTCACCTTCTACTCTCACATTTTCTTCCCAGATTCAGCAGAGGAGTAAAAAAGCATGTCATTTGTCTTTCTTCATCTGATTCGCTTTAGTAATTATGAGCTTGCAGGTCAGGCATAAAATATACTATTCAGTTATTCTGTATAGAGTTCAGATTTCATGCTTGGAGCCTAAAGAATACGTGAATACATCCAGGTCCAGTAGGACACATATTAACCTTTATTAAGGTTTGTTTGATTTTTAATTTATTATTTAGAGACGAATTCTTGATTTGTCTATTATTATAACACTTTCATTGTTTCCCCATTTCTCTTAAAGCAAATCCAGTTACTGTAAAACGGTACTCAAAAGTGTTCCTCAGGCACCCATCACTGCCATCTACCCAAACTACCAATGTTTAAAAAAAACCTGAAACCCTCAAATTATTATTTGTTCCTTTTTTAGTGTTTTGAGTATTGTTTCTTCTGTCTACGATATCCTTTCCACCTCAAATCTCTCACAAATCTATTTACCAGTTCTTTGGCTAAGAAAATCTCCTCTACAGTGACTCAAAAGCTAAAACATCATTTTCTGGGTTGTTTGTAGCCTGGGCTTCTGTTAGGATACATCAGAAATATTCCAAATTTCAATGCCAGAATATAGAAAATTTGCTTCCATGGCTTCTTCATGATCAAAATCAGGGACACATTACTTTCCTAAGGAAAATATTAGGTAATGCTATCACAAAGTTTTTGGCTTCCAGGATTGCAGAGGAATAGGACTTTAGCTCATATCTGGAAGGTAGGGCTCTTTCCTGGTTCTAGTGTAGGCTGCAACAGAGCACAGTTCCCTGATTATAGAAGCAGTTGCTCCTCTCTGGCGCAGCTGTTACTGAAAATCCCCAACTAGCCAGAAAGTTTTCTTTCTTTTGGAGTGTGTGTGTTGGGAAGGTATACAAGAATGCATGTTTGTGTTTTCTCTTGGAGACAAAAAGCTAACCAAGAATGTTATTCACAGGTGCCATTGGTCTTATTAGTTTTGAGACAGACTTTCCTATCCCACTGGTCTGGGGCTCAATTATTAGGCTAAGATGGATGGCCAGGGACCTCCAGGCGTGTGCCTGTCCTTGCCTGCCCAGATTGCAACTACAAATACTGAGACCATAGAAGCTTTTCCCATGGACCAGGTATCAAACACATATCAAGCACATGGCTACATCACCAAGTCAGAAATACTTCTTGTCAATGTTACTTAGTCGCCCAGATGTATACTGTGGGCTTAATGGACATTCCTAAAACCACCATATGTTTCTTCAAGCCATCTAAATATTTAGCAGGTGATTTAAACAAATAACAATCAAAGCCTTTTTTCTTATTTAAACACATCAAAAAGAAATCCGTGCCTTGCAGCTGAATCTTGACCTTTAAAAATGCCATAGCCTCTGTGACTGCTCTCCAATATCCTGGGCATTCAGTTGTTTCCTTGTGATAGCTGTCACATTAGTAACATTAATTAATTACTATTCCTATACCTATTTCTTCCAGGGAAATCTTTATGATTGTCATGTCTTGCTTTTGTACAAATCAGAGGAAAAACATGGTATTTTATGTTCTTTCTGTCAGAGTTCTTCCTTCTTATGAACGCAGATGACCACCTTATGACTCAGTCTTCTAAACAGCTTTTAAAAGTCATGCATTTAAATATTTTTTATTATTATTAGCACTAGAAAATTCTTAGCAATTCAGTTTCTACATCATTAAGATAATCATTAACTTTTTATTTTTATAATCAGATTAATTTTTGAAAAATAGTCAGGTGAGTCTTTTCAACATACTATTTATATTTATTTTAAATACTTTTAGAGTTATATGTATTATACATTATCTGGAATTTAATACAAAATGTCAGGGATAAGAGAAACTTTTGATAAATAAAATTTTCACATTGAATTGAGTCTGTACTAGTCATGGTTCTGAGAGGCAGAACAGACAGAATGAATATACACACATGTGAGCACACGTGCTCATATACACACACTTTTTTCATATATATGGGTTTATTAAACGAAATTACAAAATATGGTCTGAGTGGTCCAGCAATGGCTAACTCATGTTGGGAAAACTGGAAGTTTGGTAGTTGTTCAGTCCACAAGGGTGTGTGTTTAAGCAGTCCCAGTCTGGTGCTGGAATTTTGAAGGCTAGTTGTTCTTCATTCTACATTGGAATGCTGAAGAGGATAGATTTGATGCTAGCTGCATGACAGGATAGATGAATTTAGGAGTTGGAATTAGGATAAGAAAGCAAAAATGAAGCATCCTTCTTACATGACCATTTATGTGGGCTGCCACTGGACTATGTGATCCATATTTAGTGTGGATCTTCCAATAATCAGATTAAGAAAAATATCCCACTGTAGTGACCAGCGACTTTGGTTTTGGTAGATTCCAAATTTAGTCAATTTTACGGTTAAGATTATCCATCAATGATGCCAACTTCTCATGCAAAGAGAGGAACATCCACTCTAGAAATTCTCTTCTGTCCCAATGAGCATTTGCTCTCCCCATAGTACCATAGTCTGGTTATAACTATAATTTGATAATGCATTTAATGTGTAAGAATTCACATATTTCTATCATTTGTTAGTATTAGATGATTGCAAAAATAATTGGCCTCATCATATCATTCTTACATACATGTACATCATATGCTTCGCACATATCCACACCTCATTAATCTTGTTCACCTGTCCTCTGCATCTCCTCTCACAGGTCCTCTTCCTCCTCCCAGGTCTATATGTAGTCCCTCAAAAAGGAAAGAAAGTAGAAATAAGAAAGGAAGAATGAAAAGAGAAAGAATAATACTCCACCTTCCCATAGCATCCTTCTGTCAAATGTTAGAAAAGTTCCATGGCTTTCTTACATATGAACCCCCTTTCAGATAAAACATACATTTCACTCAGATTTTACCAATAGCCTCATTGGAATGTGAAGGATGATTAATAAAAACTCAGAGACAGAAATTTGGGTTTAACCTGAAGATAAGAAAAGCAAAAGAGCCAGCTACCGACTCTTACCTCTACCTCAGTCAGTACTGGAACTGTCCCCTGCCATCTTTTATAATCTTCTCTAGTTTGGGGAATAAGGGCATGCATCACTACCGGCTGGTTTCTGTGGCAAGCGAATGTGACTACGGGGATTAAAGGAGTATGTCCTTGTTGCCTGGTTTGTAAGGCTGGCCAGTGCAGTTGTTTTACTTTTTTGATCCCTTGGCAAGCTCTATTTATTAAAATAAAAATTAAAATCTACTAAAGGAATGATACATGATAGTTTAAGTTGGTGACATTCATTGTCATGTTTGCAACTGAAAGCTAAGTGTTCCTATTTGGGAGCAGTGGAAGTCTTTGCTCTATCAGATTTCTTTGATTTTACATAGTGATTTCAACATTTTTCTTATCTAACTAACTTTTAAATATGTCTTCTGATATCAGTTCTTGGTAATTTATGCTTTAGAAATCAATCATAAACAGCACTCATGTATCTGATTAATATTCGTATTAACTTTTTCTGTGCAATGAATTTTTCAATGTGCTAAAGCTGATAGATTTATCTTAAAATCACAAGCTGTGATAAAATATATTAAAGGCTTATATAAAATGTGTTAACATAGCCACTTAAATTTCCCATGCAACTAATTATTTTGTTTTAATAGTTTAACACTGATGTGTGTATAGTGTTTGCATGTGACCATGAGTGTACTGCAGTCTGCAGACATATGTGGTGGTCAGAGAACAACTCATAGGAGTGACCTCGTCCCTTCCACCAAGCAGATCTGAGGGATGGAACTAGGTCCTCAGGCATAGAGCAATGCTCTTATCCTATGAACCTTCTTGCTGGCCTGGTGCTGGAGAATTATCTGTATTCTGTCAATCATGTATTTAATAAAACACTGATTGGCCAGGCAGGAAGTTATAGGTGGGTCAACCAGACAGGAAGTAGAGGTGGGGCTAGGAGAACAGGAAAATGTGGGAAAGGAGGAAGCCCATTCCTCTCATTCCAGCCCAGACCACCAAGAAGCAAGATGTAACCTGCCCAACTGAAAGGTACTGAGAGCCATGTGGCTAACATAGATAAGAATAATGGGTTAAT
>LOEQ01002263.1:256663-273360 GCA_001685075.1 Bramus lutescens | reverse complement strand
TAATAATAATAATAAATAAATAAATAAAATATTTTAAATGCAAAAAAATTCACTTGAAGTGATATGCAGTTTATTCCTAATTCAAGTTGATGCTTTGCAGTTAGTGCAGGAGCTCAGTAGTTAAGAACACTTATTTGCTCCTCATGCAAAGAACTTGAGTGCATTCCCAGGACCTGTTTGGTGGACCATCCTCAACTCCAGTTCTTGGGCATCAGTGCCCTCTATTGACCTCTGCAAGAATTGCACACAGATCATGGTTAGTCATACATTCAGGCAAGACACTCATTTAAAAAAAAGAAGTTAAACAAAAATGATATTTTTAAAAAACTGAATACACATGTACTACTATATTTTTAGAAAACATAAAGAATCTCAGTGTGCTGTCATTTGGCTACAGTTGAATATCTCTTTAAAAGGAGAGACACAATAAGATAGAGATATTTAAAAAGATAGAGAATTGAGTTATAATGGAAGATAATCTTTCTATTTGTCAAAATATTTCATGGTAATTGTTTAATTTAGAATGACAATTGCCATTTAATTAAGTCTGCTTTAATATTTGTTTTAAAAATTCATTTGGGGAGAGTTGACTGAGAAGCCAAGGACAATGGAACTGGGTTTTGATTCTACTGCATGTACTGGCTTTGTGGGAGCCNGAGGGGAGGAGGTGGAAATTTTTAATAATAATAATAATAAAAGATACTGGAAAAGAAACAAAAATCTGAACACAGCTTTAGAAAACCCTGTTAATTTAATCACTATTTGGAGAATTATTTTACTTAAACATGGCGATAACCTTCTATTTCTTACCCACGTTGGCTTAATGTCTAAGGAATCTGATGTAATTGTGACTTGTCATGCTTCCTCTTGGGCTTCCATTAACATGGGATATCCATTCCCTTCCTTCCCATTCAGATTTCTTAAAATTGAAGTCACTCTTTGTATGACATGTATATTTGAAACATATTTTTTATTAAGTCACATCTTAAAACAATACAAAGTAACTCTTTTACATTTACATTAATTTTTGACATTTGATGTCAGTACAACATTTTGATACAATTTCTAGTTTTGCTGTGTTCTCTAGAGAGGGAAAGATTTAAATATCTATGGATATGCTTGCTTTCATAAAAAAACTGTTTATAAAAATTATTTTAAATAATAGTAACACATTGTAGACAGAGGCCTGACTGTTATTTCCTAGCCATCCACACTGAAATAATCACACAGAAACTGTAATAATTATAACACTACTTGGCCAATAACTTAGGCTTCTTATCACCTTCAGTAGCTATCTGGCATCTACTCGACTCCATCTACTTCTTCCCAGAATTCAGTTTGTTTTCCCACCTAGCTCTATTCAGACCTGCCACAGGCCAAAGAAAATTCTTTATTAACCAATGATAACAAAATATATTCACAGCATGCAGAGGGTAATCCTATAGCACCTTCTCTTTTCTGTCTAAATAAAAAGGTTTTAACTTTAACATAGTAAAATCACATATAACAAAATAAATATCAAGCAAGAATTATAAAAAAGACCAACTTTTTAACAAATTAAAATAAAACACTCTTAAGCATAAATTTAATTAAATGAAAATGTTTTGTAGTTAAAGGGAATATGCTTATATTACATCTGTTTAATTTTGATGTGGTTTGAGATCTTCAGATGAACTTTAAAACTATCTTTTAGAATTTACTTCATAATATATAACAACATTGATTTGTCAAAACCAACAAAATAACACTAACTTAACTTTATTAACTAAATCAGGTAATTACATTTGTTTATTGTATTTCAAACAATTTTCTATTAATCTCTTGTGTTGGAGAATCCAATGTAGGATATTCAGGCATTAATATTTACTGTTTTCTTTACACACCATTCTTTAATCTAGAAAGCATTGTTCTGAGTATGTTTTTACTGCCCAGACTTGTTTCTGTTTAGGTTTGTGTTTAGACATAGAGTTGTCCTTTAGCCAAGGCTGGCCTAAAATGCACTAGATAGTCTGCATTAGCCATGACCATGTGGCTGTCCTCCTGTGTCAGTCTTGAAGTGCTGGGATTGTGGACGTGAACCACCACACCCAGCTTGTGTTTAAAATATCCATTCATCTTTGATTTGGTCCATTTTCACCTGAGCAGATTGAGATATGACTGCTCTCATGTTTCCTTCATGTCATGGGTGTATAATAAAATATGTTTAATTTCTGCTGATGTAACTCTGATTGCTTGTACAACTGATCCTCTATGAAGATACTGTAATTTCTCCTCTGATCTCCACATTGGAGACAGATTGGCAAAGACTCTCTACATTCAAGGAAGAAGAGGTAAAATCCACTCCTGAACAAGGAGAAATACCTAGGAAACCATGGGCATTCACTAACCCCAGGTATTTACAGTACAACTTGGGAGCCGCTTTGAAACTACACATATTCTTTTTGCTCTAAAGTGTCTCCTACCATTATACCGATCACAGATTTATCACTTAACCTTCTAATTATCAACTGAGTTACTTGTTTATATTAATGGAGTAGTTATTGCTCCCTTCTATTTACTTGTTTGCTTATTTATATCAGTTAAGTCTCACACATTCATATCACTTTTTGTTACTTTCCAGCCAGGGATATGTTTTTTTCCTTGTCGATACATTGGCATTGCTTTGCTGGTTTTCTGCATAGACTGGAAATGTTCCTAGACTGTCTCTGGTGTATTTTCAAATACTCCATGCTGCTTTATTGCTCTTTTTTACTTCATGACATTACAAGATTTTCTGGCATTTTTCATAGTCCTTGTCGAAGTATTCAACTCAGTCATTTCCCAGTGTCCTGGGTGGCCTTCTGAGAAGAATGAGGTTTAGAAACTCTGTGTTTGTTGACCTCATTATTTCTAGAGCATCATCACTTCTATTTCCTCTCAGAGATAATACATGTCTATATCTTCACTTGTGCACCAAGATGGGGCAGTATCTTTTTCTGTATCCATTTGTAAATGTATTAAAGTAAATATCTCTGGCTCTTTCCAACACCGCAGAGTGCCCAGCAGCCTCTCCTTGGTGGCTTGTAACTTACTTCTCTGATAATAGAAACCTGGTCCTTTATCTTCAGCGCATGTACTTACTAGCTAAATCCTAGAATGCATGCAGTTTGTACCTTGCTAAATATTACACCGTGGGAAACAGACTTACCAGGAGAGCGCAGTACACAGACATAGTTCTTTTTTGTATTTAACCATATACTACATTGACAGGTTCTTTTCCAGTCATTTACTCAGATCCTTTCTTCCTCATTTCTTTGTTGAAATTCTCTCATTTTTGTGCTTTTGTGTTACAAATATGTTGTTTCTTTATAGTATGTCCTTAATCCTGGATTTTTTTCCAAATTCTTATTGCAACACTTTGAAGTTAATGTACATTGAAAGTGTGTCTTTGTGCTAAACATTTACCTAGTTCTGATGACATCATTGTCCCATTTATAATATCCTCATTCACTAAAAATCCTTTTTTGAAGTCAGCATCTCATCCTGACACATCCTTGGCAATCACTGGTCTGGGTGCATAATTATATTCTTGAATTTCTCCACAATCTCATAGAAGTAAAACATTGGTGCTGCATATCTTTGTAATGAGTTTGGTTCACTCAGTAAAATGCATTAAAGTTTCATCAAGGCTGTTGACAAATCAATAATTCATTACTTTTGATTGGATATTTATAGTTTAAAAGCAGAAAGTAGCCTATGTGAAGGTGGAATAGTACACAGATTTCGGGGGAGATTGTTGAAGAAGATGGGAGAGAAAAATCAACACAGTGTTATTCTTTTTAAACAAATACCATAGTGAAACTCAATATNGGGAAATGGGAGGAGGGGAGGAGGTGGTAATTTTTAATAAATAAATTTAAAAAATCCACAGGAATGTTATTGATGAAAATATAAAGCCTCCACATCTGGACATTGTAATATTTGATTTTGTATTATGTTGTATTACAAGCCTTTAAAGTATTGAAAATGGAAAATTACATACCAGATATAATATTATAACTAATATAAAGTCTGCAAAGGAATTTTATATTCGAGAAACACCCTATGGATGGCATTTGATATACAAAAATAGAAGGTAAATTACGATGGCTCCTCAGGTTATCATTTCACAATCTGAGATCTACACCATAGCATGGAATGGAGCCTAGTTTTAACTTGGTGACTCAATAGGCTTGCAAAGAGAAATTAAGTTTTTATTTTAATTCTGATGAGTATGTGAACAGCATGTGCTTGTTATAAGCATAATGCCCAGCACATTATATGATAAACGAATGGTTCTTCGATCTTTACTATATGCTAATGGATATGATTTTTGCTGCCATTAATCTCTTTATCCTTAATGTACCCATAAAACTGCTATCTCAAGTCTACAAATGAAAATTGTTTATTGTAAACAAAGCATTTTAATTTTTAATTAACTCAACATCTACATAAAAATAATGTTTTTTGAAATACAAAGATAATAAAATTACATTTAAAAAATTGTCCACTAAATCCATGTTACACAGTGTTTATTAATAGAACACATATATGGTTATTAGTTTTGATGCACAAGAATGAAATTGACACCAGTTTTCTGTAAACAGATTCCCATGTGTAATTCCTTTAGACAAATACATGGGATGCTCAGTCCTGCATTAAGAGAACCTATTGGTTCCTAAAAACTTAACAAACATGTCCAATAATGTCTGACATATTTGGAATTCTTATCAACCGACAAAATAGGAGACTTTCTAGAATTATAACACTTTTGCAAACTGGGTTCAATGTGCTTCTAATTGTTACCTTGTTTTAAACACTCTAGCAGGTGTATGGTAGTTTGTCTTTGTAGATGCAATGATGAATGATACTAAACAAAGTTTTCATGTACTTATTTATTGTCTTTGTGTTTTCCTTACAGAAGTATCTGTCTGGAACTTTTGCATATTTTTTTTAAAAATTTAGTCTGATTTTATCATTAATACTGAGACATAACCTTTCAATATATTCTGGATCAAACCCCTCTTCAGGTTTAAGACTTGAAAGTATTGAAAATATTTCCCTCCCTAAGAGTATCTGTCAAAAATCAAAAGTTGACAACTGATAACATAAAAATGACCAAATTATTTTTAATGTGTTATATCTAAAAAAAAGTTTTCATAAAATTAACAGTCACCAAAGTACTTTTCCCTAGATACATTTTATTTTTTTTTACTTTTTGAATGTCAGTTCACAGTAAAATTTGAGTTGATGTTTCTCTAAAGCATGAGCTATGCCACAGGTAACATATGAAAGACCAAGCATTTTAAGTGTCCTAGTTTCCAATATTATTTGTTTCCCAATGGGAATGACTTCAAATATCTGACACCAAAGGCTTTGCTGGTTTTATAAGGTGTAAGCATGCCGATTAACTAGTATGTTTGTGATGAGAGCTGCTGTGGGAGTAGGTGACAAGCAGTATTTCACAAGTCAATCCTCCAGACATCTAACTCCCTGTTGGGGAGCCCCAGTTGGCAAAGCCATGGGATTGCTAACTGTAAATAACCAATTGCTCCTGTCTGTAATTTCTCTCATGTACCACTTCATTTCTTCACTAAGAACTGTATTTCTTCCTTAAGAACAGCTATTGGGATTTTTCCCTCTGCTTGTGGGTTTATCTCTTGTAAATATTCCATCTAATGGTCATACATATATTGTGAATGATCAGAAAGATGATTTCTGCTTAATTTGTATAGCTCTGATGCATAGAATTAATACCAAGATATCTTTTCATTACTCAGACTGACATAAGATTCTCAGTCTCAAAGAGAGCCTTTTACACAGTTAATTTTAGACTCCAGAATAAATTCAAAGCAAGGTGCCTCTGGAGGCAAATATCTGGTTTCTCCTGGAAACAAATACATGAGGGAATTTTTCCAGGTGTTTTGCTGATTCAAGGTCAGAGATTGAAGCAACTTTAGTAGACGCAATTCACTGCAGCAATGTACTTTCTGAATATACTCTCTAACACTCAAGGTCCTGTTCATTCCTTGTTATTGCTAAGTCTTTAATTCCAATGTTATTTCCTGTCTGGTAACCCTAATCATTTAGGCTATGTTCGTGGATAAGCATTACTCATTGGTCATCATGACAGCCCTAGTCTAAGAGAAGCTATGTAATCTTGTGTTATGAGAATGGATCCAGTCCTGAAAACGTAACTTAAAATTGTGCAGAGTTTGGCTGTGTAGAGAGTGGAGGAAGGGTATAGAAAAGAGATATGTCAGGCGTGACAGTGTAGAGAGAGCAAGCTGTGTAAGTAGAAGGCTGCTGTGTGAGAGAGAAGTGAGAGAGAGAGAAGAAGAGTGAGCAAGAATGGAGTGAGTGAATGATGCAGAAGAGAGAACTTTGTGAAAGAGCTGCTGATACATGGAGGAGCTGTGTGTAGGAACTGTGTAAAGTGCTGAGTGGTGAGAGAGCTGTGCAAAGAAGACGCATGGCTGTGGCTCTGTGGAGATAACTGTGTCGAGAAGAGGAAGATGAAGCTGTACAGAATAGAGATATAGAACAAAAGTGAACATAAAAGACGCGTACCCAAGTAAAAATAGATGCAATTGCGAATAGAGACGGATGGACGTGTAGGAGAGAGATGTATGTATGTAAAGAGAGATATGCAGCTATATGTAGAAAGTTATAAATGTGTAGAGAGATTGTCACGGAAGAGAGATTATTAAGATGAAGTAAAAGTGAAGGTTACCATCAGGAAAGCATCTACTTATTCCTTTTTTCTTAAGTTACCATCACAAAAAGCTTGTTTCCTTATTTTTCCCCTCAGATAGCTAGAAACTTATTTCTAAAGACTCTCAGATAAAAAGGTTTCCTAAAGTTGCACTACTCGGAAGTCTTCTATTTACTACTCTGGAGCAGATCTGGGAGCTGGCCCCTATGGACTGTGTTATATTTGATAGCGTTGGTCCAATCACCTGTATCTCTATTTAGTAACCACTTTGAGCACTTCCTGAGATGAGTATGTTATAAGACACAGAAGAGTTTTGCATTTCTCTATTTCTTCTATAATGCATGTTGTGGTTTGAATGTGAGATGCTCCTCAGGTTTATTTACTTCAATACTTGTTCCCCCAGCATTTGAAAAAGCTATGGAAACCTTAGGAGGCACAGCATTGCTGGAGGAAATGAAGCAGGTCCCCAGGAGGTGGGTCTAGAATCACTCTATGTTTCTTAGCTACAGATACAATGTGACCAGCCAGCCTCCCACCCTGGCTGACATCCATTCTCTGGCTGTATCAACCCCTTGTATGTCATGTTCTGTTTACCTCTCAAATCCCTTTGCTCCGACCTGTTTTTCCATGAAATTAATATAATATAGCTACGTCAGATTAGTTTTATAACTGAAAATTGATAATAACTCATTTATAAAAACATGAAATTTGCATTGGTTAATGAGGTGTCATGAGATGTTTTCTATGTATGCACTTTATAAGATTTAAATCAGGTTGGACATAACTGTATCTTCAAATACTGATAATTGCTCTCTTTTTTCTGATGAAAACATTGAAAATCGTAGCTTAGAGCATTCTGTAATTTAGCAACTCTCAGTCACGCCTTCCCTATGTCTCTTCCTGTCCTGCTCATGGTTCAACCATAGTCACCACACAGAGAAAATTTTGAAGGACTTCATGAGAAGGAAAAAGGCTAGATCAAATAGCAAAGTGCAACAGGACATACGAAGGAATTCTTTCCGTGGAGTGTAGCACCTGAAAAGAAGTGAGTGTTTATGTCAGAGCAGCACCGAAGCCCATTAAGGAAAAAAAACCTATTTCATTCTGGTCAGAGGTCAGCCTGTGTAATCTCTGGCCTGCGTGGAAACCTAACGTTTCAGTGAAGCAGGTCAGTACCTTGCCTGGATGCCCCTCAGGACACCAGCTTTACCTCCAGCCACTGAGTACGTGAAAGAACGCTTAGCTCTGTCGTGAGGGAACACGCCTTCTGTTACAGCGTTCTTGTCCCTCAGAGAACGCAGCTTTCCGAGGCTGACAGCTGCACTGAATTACTCAAATGGATGTGAACGAATTCAGAAATTGACTTTTCCTTGTCTTCTTTCTATGCCATATCAAAGCATGCTTTTCCTAAGACTGAGCCCTCCTCACTTTTTCTCCAAGTCCCCCTCACCGACTCTGTCTGCTGCCTTATGGCTGACCTCCTTCCTGCGTCGTTCTAGCCGCATGGCTTTGGACCCTCCTCTTTTCAGTCTCCTCTTCTGAGTAGCTTCCCAGGTTTACAGCTTGCATGCCCAGGCAGTTTTTCTTTTAAACTCTAGCTAAATTGTCTTCCAGTTTCCATTTGGGTCCATTTCTAAGTTATTAATGGGGCAAAGGACTTGGGGTGAGTGTGTAGGGGAGGCTTCTTTGATTTCCTTGGTAACATGGCAGCTCTGTCAGGACTTCTCTAAACTTCCAGCTCTGAAACACTGGCAAACTGAAGTCTTACAGGTATACTAAACAAGGTGCCAGTGTGTAGAGTAAATTTTGTCTAAGAATGCTAACTAAAATAGCATATAGAGTTTGAAAAAAAAAACCCTTGATAGATCATTGAATTTTAAAAATTAAAATAAAAACTCATGATAAATCCGTAAGATCTCACTGACACTTTATTCTCTGGAGTTCTGTCTCATTGGTAGTTGCCACTCTTACGCCCCACATGATCAGGGTGAGCCCTTCCCACTGGTGCCCTCTGCTTCAAAACCACCATGCGGCTTTCTAGCTCCAAAGTTTCTGCTTTGTCAGCCATTCTCAGGTCCATGTTGACTTCGTTTCTTTCTTTCTCCGTTTCCTCTCCCTGTACCCCTGCCATCAATTGTATTGTTCATTGCCCAGCATCCTCATCTGCTTCCCAGTGAATCAAGACAGCAGTCTGCGGATCCTAGAGGAGCTAAAGCAAAAGTAAAAATTAATTTACATGCCTGAAATTTTGATAAGACAAGCGTAGAAACATGAATTCAATGTGACAGGCCATTAGGGGATTTTGTGGGCTTATGACAACGATTAGTGCCGTGAACATAGTATTCTAGAAGGATTTCTGGGATCGAAGCCTGTATTAGCAGAGGTGAACCTGTGTTCAGGAGGATCTGCTAGGCAGCTGTCGTAAACCCTCAGAAGGAAATGAGGACATGAACAGGACTGATGTGAGGAAGAATGCTTCTAGCTAGCGACGAGGAAAAATGAAAATACCACTTTAGGAAATAGGGTTTGGAATGCAGGAGCATAAAAGCCCACAAATGATACGTTTTTCACAAGTCTTTCTACTGTATTTAATCTTTTTCTACTGGTGGAAGAATTATTAACTGATTTCATGGTTTTATTATATTATTGTTAATGCAGTAAATAACAATTAAAATATTTTTACAGTGTTGCTTTTAGTAATTTAAATCTTCTCTAAATACAGCAATTTTAGCCAATTTAATGGCAGCTTTGCAGACTAAACGTTTTGGCACAAGATGTTCAAAGTGAGGACATGGCTGCTCTAAGGTGCGGTTGAGAGAAGGTTTTAATTGTGTGTGTGAGCTAGACTACAGCTGGAAGAATCTGACGGAGATCAGAGCAGGGAGAGAAAACAGCGGACTGAACATGGCCATGAAGTGGGGGGNGGGGGGCGAGAAGAAGAAGCGAAAGGATGAGCAGAAGGAACAGGAGGAAGAGGAAGAAGCTCCTGGACCGGATGGTAGAGTTATAGGAATTAGAAGCTGGGGGAAGGGAAGCCTATGAGTTGGAGAAGTTCAGGGTGGGGCAGGTGAGAAGGGCTAAGAGAAGTCACAGGTTTTCAGTAAACCTGGAGACTAGCGTGTGTTTGGGTGTGCTAGAAGGCACCACAGCTATGCGTTTGTCCTGCGTTTCTTTTGTACCTGACACATTTAATATACTTTTCTATTCCATTCCTGTGACTCATTAAGTTCAATAAGAATTTGTGAGTCTAAAGGATGATGGAAAGCTTGAAAAGAATAAATAGAAGGACACGACGAACCCTATCAGTAGTACACATACATTATGTGTAATCAAAAAGGCTATTGGTAAATTTGATGGTCGCTAAATATAAATATAATTATGTGAATTATCTACTGTTACATTTAAGAGGAAATGCAAATATATTTATTATTTCTCTTTACACCAAAGTAACTAGAAGCAAAAAAAATATTACAAGAGAAGGCATTATCATGACAATAAATGTATTAAAAAGAAACATTTTAGCTGTAATACCTCAAGAAATTGGGATTTTCCCAGAAATCTCATGCTAGGAGAGAAAAGTGTAAGATAGCAGAGCCTGAATATTTTCATTGCTCTTTTCTCCAGAACAGTGATTTAAACTTATCGTTTGATTGACGGGTCAGTGTGGGTAAGACCAGACCTAGACCAGAGCTGCTTAGATGTGCATATATTCCTACCTATTTATGTAAACTAAGATCTCACTTTAAGACCCCTGACTGTAAACATGAAGGATCATTGGATTTTTTTTCCTTTCCAATGTGGTTACATTAGATAATTTTTCCAATTTTGTAATTTGTCTGTTTTAACTTGATGCTTGAAGATGGGTGGACAAACCTGGTTCCTTGGGTAAAATCTTATGACCCCCAAATTTGTGAATATTTTCAAAATTAAGCATTTGTGTAGCATAATTTAAAGAAAAGTTCTGTTAGATATGCTCTAAGCAGGTCCAATCTACTAGTTTTCACCACCTATTCACAATGCAAGATATTATGGATTCATTAAATTATTAACAACTAGGCCAGAGCTTTCATCATCCAGTTAGTTCCCCAAAGCCCAAAGTTGTCCAATAAGTCCCCAAAGTGTTAGTTTGTAGGGGACATATCATATTTAAACAACAACACAGTATTTTTTATTGACTTTATATATATAAATACATAAATGTACATATATATATATACATTGTACATATGTATGATTGTCTACCTTCCACAATATGCAAGCAGAAAGACAACTGATAACAAATAAGGAAAGAATAACACTAAAAATTTAAGCTAAAAAACATATATATGATCAGTTACATACTAAGGAAGAGACTGATTGCATAAAGGTCCCAGAAGTACACTAAAACTCAAATGCATTTGAGATGGGTGATGGTGGTGGCACACACTTTTAATCCCAGCACTTGGGAGGCAGAGGCAGGAGGATCTCTGTGAGTTCGTGGCCAGCCTGGTCTACAAGAGCTAGCTCCAGGACAGGCCCCAAAGCTACAGAGAAACTCTATCACAAAACCAACCAAACAAAAAATATTCAAATAAATTTGAATTCAGAATTGTCATATTATTTAAATGTTCAATTTTTAATAAAAGTTTACAAAGAAAATAGTACTAACCATAAAAACCATTTTAATGTAGCAATAAAATCAATTTCAAGTTCTCAAATTCCTGGTTGTTTAATATGTGTTAGAAAGCAGAGGTTGCAGAGCAGTAAAGGAAATGTTAGCAGGCAGCATCCCTTATGGCTGCAATGGAAGCAGCTGCTTTCCTCTTTGGTGGAGCAGTGATGGGAGAAGGCCACTACAGGGCAGAAAATGTGACAAGAGATGATGTTTCCAACTATTGGAAACAACTGGATGTGAAGTCCCTTGGGTGTTAAAATGCTCCTGATTGCCACATAAACAAAGGAAATCTGAACTCACCTGGAAACTCATTTCCATGGGCCTCACTGAAGCTTAAAAGGTTAGGAAGAAAAAAAATCAGAGAAAGAGTCCCTGTGGGACACAGGATTAAAAGGCATGATGTGGTTAGAGGATGCAACAAAAAAATGAAGGAGAATTTCTCCAGTTTCAGAGTTCTCTATAGAAACAAAACTGATAGAATAAACATATATATGTAAACATACATGTGTGTGTGTACAGACGTTGGTGCTTATAAAGAGGATTTAGTAGACTGATTTACAGAATGTAGACAAGAAAGTCCAATGATGACTGTGTTCCAAAGGAAATAATAGAATACAATAGTTTTTCAGTCCACATGACTGAGTGTTTCAGAGGTCCCAATGTACTGCAGATCCCAGGACTGTTCCTGGAGAATGGATTGGTTTCAGTCTACACTGGAACCCTGAATAAGCTGGAGTTAGCACTGGCCAAAGCAACAGGACAGACAAATTTGCCCGTGAGAGTGAGGGTATGCTGGTGAAATGAAAACAAACAAACAAACAAACAAAAAACAAAAAACCTCCTTCTTCCATGTGCTTTTAGGCTGCCTGTCACCAGAAAGTTTGGACCAGATTTACATTGAGTCTTTCTAACTCAAATCATTCAATCAAGAAAATACCTCACAGGTATGCCCAGCTTTGCCGATTTTAGTTGATTCCAGATGTAGCCAAGTTGACAATCAAAATCACTCATTACACAGTATTAGAGGAACAAGTCAGAAGAGGCTCCTCCCAGCCTCAGGACAGTGGTATCTCATGCCCATCATTTGAAAGTAGAGTAAAAACATGTAAGACATCATATTCCAGGTTTTACACTGAGCATATAGCCCTTGTAATCTGCAAAATGAAAAGGACTTACCGGCTTGTGATATTCACATAACAACTGTTTGCCTAAGTCCCCTAGGTCCCCAAAATGCTTTATTAAAGCCTTCCCTCTCCTCTTCCCTTCACCCAATTTATACTGACATCTTATATATCTGTTGTAGCTGTTTGTGCTGTTGATTTACATCTTTTAAAGCACATTATGAAAAATTAGAAAACCTATAGCCTTTAATGCAGCACCTGAAAGATGAGTTCATGTTCAAACCCAAGGAATTGTTTTTCATCTTGAGAAAAATGTAATTTAACCCTAATGGATAGATGATGTTGGAGGTCCTTCTGTTTGTGTGTTGCTTTTATTGGTTAATGAATAAAGAAACTGGCTTGGCCCGATAGGGCAGAGTAGAGGTAGTTGGGGAAAACTAAACTGAATGCTGGGAGAAAGAAGGCAGAGTCAGTAAGAAGCCATGGAACTGTGCCAGAGACAGACCTGAGAACTTTACCTGGTGAGCCACAGCTGGATTAATGGAGATGGGATAATTTAAGATCTGAGTTTTGCAGAAATACACTTAAGCTATTGGCCTAACAGTATTGCAAATAATATGGTTTCTGTGTGATTATTTCAGGTCTAAGCAGCCAGAATATGCAAGTGGCCTCCTACAACAGACATGTAATTTAGATTTTTCTTATTTGTTTTTCAAGACAGGGTTTCTCTGTAGTCCTGGCTGAACTCACTCTGTATACCAGGCTGGCATTGTACTCACAGATTTATCTGCCTGCATCTGCCTCCCTGAGTGTTAGGATTAAAGGTGTGCAGTATCAGCACCCAGTGTAATTTCAATACTTAGCATTGATATGTAATTTCACCCTAATACTTAGACTTCTGTAATATTTTCCTAGCACACCAAAACTCTGGCTGGTGTGGTGATCTTACTTCACTCCTGGGAGTCCTCCCTAGTACAGATGCTGACATATTTCTATTTCGAAAGAAAGAAAGAAAGAAAGAAAGAAAGAAAGAAAGAAAGAAAGTTTTTTGGTATAGGCTGGGTCCCAAGTTCAACCATATGATAAGTTCACAGGGTTGAAGAGCTTGTGGAAGCCTCAGTAAAGTGCATTCAAATGCCTTATGACCCCATCAGAGGAAAAACTATAACATGTGGAATGCCCTTAAGATAGCTGTGCACAGGGCATGTTAGCAGGAAGACATTCCAGAAATGAAGCTAATATTCTAGCTCTTAGAACATGATTAGAGGGATTTATAAATGTATCATCAAAAGTAACTTGAAATCTATGTAAATTGAAAATAATGGAAGGAACAATACAGATTAAATTGACTCATATATTAAAAATATCTAATAATGCCTTCTAATTCTGAGATGTTCATAATTAATGTTCAAACTCTACTGTTTTTTAAACAGACAATATATCCTCCTGGTCTAGTGCTAGAGTACTTGCCTAACATGTATAAAGCATTGTACACAATCTAGGGCCACAAAAAATGTCAAAGTGAGCTGTTTTGGGGAGATAGTAAAATCCTTTATTTTAAGATAATTGACGCAGGGATAGCACAAAATTTCAAAACCACTATTGGATCAAGCATGTTTTACAACACACACACACACACACACAAACATACACAAAAATGTACAACTTTGCAAATGTAAACATCTACACCCGACATACACATAGCCTCCTTTGATAACTGAAATATGTAAAATCAACTCATACATATCACTACTTCTGCTCATTAAACACTCTCCTCCTCATTGGGAGGGGCATATTTTATTGCTTCTGTCAATCTTCAGTAAAAAAAAAAAATCACCAGAAGCACTAGTGAACACAATTCTCTTAACAGTTCAACATCTTTTATTATAAAAGTGCCATTCCAAAGTGGAAATATTCTCATTTAAGAGATCTAGAAATGGAGTAATTATGGTAATTGCTGCATGTTTGTCCACATGAAACTTGGTATTCACATATGCATGATTTCCCCTTCTTGTGAGAGAACAGCATCCACCTTAGAAACCTACTTCTAATTTAACTTACTACAAGCACCTTGGGTCAATGTTCTTAAACAAATTACAGAAACTTACAATAATACTGAGCTTTTTCTACTGCAGTATGTCTTAGGTAGGATTTCTACTGCTATGAAGAAGCCCCAGGACCACAGCAACTCTTATAATTGGGGCTGGCTTACATTTCAGAGATTTAGTTAATTATCGTCATGGCAGGAAACATGCTGGCATGCAGCCAGACATGGTGCTAGAGAGGAAGCCGAGAGTTCTACATCCTGATTGACAAGCATCAAAACTGACAGTGTGTCACTAGTCTTGACTTGAGATTCTGAAACCTCAAAGCCCACACCTCAGTAACATACTTCCTTAACACATCCCCCCCCAAAAGTCTATGAGGATATTTTCCATTCAATCACACAGTGCTTCTCAGATTTTTAAACTGATATGGAAAGAAAGATTCAAACCCTCGTGGATCATAAGTTTAGATAATAGAAAATCCTTTAGTTATCTTTTTTATGTGTATGAAGAAGTCTTATTCACAAAATGAACCAAAATGAATCTCAATAAAAACAATGGCAGACTTAAGATGATTCTTGGCAGCATTGGGTCCACATCCTATTGGTTGTAATATTCCCTCGTCAAATTGAAATTTTGGACTACACTAGCATTCACCAGTTTTCTTCTTATGTAGTAAAATATACTACATAAAAAATTTCTTTAAATTTGGGTTGATATGAGCTGTGATTTGATCACATGAATGTGAATGGGATATTTTGGAAGAGAGGTAAAACAAGGTAATTATATCTCCCTGCTCTATTTCAAATTCATACTCTCTTTTTATCTTTCCCAATAGAAATATCTGCAACACAACTTCTACATCTAAGGCTCAAGAATCAATGCAGAAGAGGGTGCAGAAAGATTGTAATAACCAGTGGAACGGGGAACTTGCTGTGAGATTTTGTCTTTTCTTAATTTCTATTAAATGGTTTGAAAGATCAATTTCTATACGGTATTATCTTTTCCAAGTTTGAGCTATTCTTGAGAACCACATCTCAATATAACAATGCCAAGAAAACACACACAGAGATACACAGCCTAAGTATAGAGATATTCAATAGACATGTGCTGGAATAGCTTGGCGAGTTATCTAAGATCTTCTGCCTAGTATTCTAAGATGGTACATAAAGATAGTGCTTTCATAAACGTGTTTTCTTTTCAAAACCATTTGAAATTCTGAATAAAAGCAGCATGGTTTGATTAAAACAATGTGTGTACATTTTTTTTTCTGTTCTGTTTTAAGGCTTTACCACCGGAAGACACTCAACAAAACTCATGCTCAAAAGTAGGTTGATTTGTAGGACAAGATTAAAGTAAACAAGAGGACTCAAGTCTGGCTTTCCATTTCTTTTGAAGTGAAGCATATATTTTACGTTTTAGTGGAATACCTCACACTTGGCAAGTGAACATTTCAGAACACAATCATGTGTGCTTGTCATATTTTTAATATTCAGAGACCAAGTGCTCTACTTACTTCATTCCTGCTCTAAGTGGTATAAGAGCAGACACTTCGGTTACAGAGGAATTATTTATCTCTTTTCTTTACTTAGTGGAAAAGGCTCACTTCACAATTTCTTTTATCTTAGTTAGGATTATTGATCCACTGCCAACATCCAAAGTTCAATTAATAGTATGTTTGGATCATCTGTTTTGATTTAATAACAAATGCAAGTTGACATTTAAACATGCAATATGTGACTTAAAAGCACAATAAAATATTCACAGGGGCAACAATAGTAAAATATATCAAATTTTAGCTATTTATCTATATTTTAGTTTCAGTATTTATCAGAATTTATGTTGTATATTGTACATGATCAAATATGTATGCAGTATTTTTCAGAGAGCTTATAAAGTCTATAAGCTTTTAATATGTTCCCAGTTTAAAGTAATGAAATAGTTTACATTAAAAATTAAAACAATCTGGACAATGGTGGTGCAAACTTTTAATTCCAGTATTCAAGAGGCAGAGGCAGACAGATTTCTGACTTCAAGACACCTAGTCAACAGAGCAAGTTCCAGGACGGTCAGCACTACACAGAGAAACTCTGCTTAAAGAAAATATAAATAAATAAATAAATAAATAAATAAATAAATAAATA
>LOEQ01002263.1:238142-250312 GCA_001685075.1 Bramus lutescens | reverse complement strand
GCTGGTGGGAATGCAAGCTGGTACAGCTCCTTTGGATGTCAGTGTGGTGATTTCCAATTCTCAGTTCTCTCACCATCTCTATTTAAAGGGTAATATTATCGTGAGGCTTTCAGAACATTCATGGTATCATACTTCATCAATTTTGGAACTTGATTCTTGGTTTTCTATTTTTTCCAATAGAAACATATATAATATAAATAAATATAATATTACTTTTTATGGGACAATAAGACATTTATTTAGTAAGTTCCCATCACAACAACAAAGGATTCTTCTAGCTGTGTGGTCTCTGACCTATATGTAAGCCAACCTCTTAGCATTGTATTACCTAAGTATATTAATACTAATATTTGGAAACTGGATGAAAATAAGTACTTTGTAAACAAGGGTGCAATTTGCTTACAAGTTTGTCTTCCATATTTAATAAATTGATGTCCCGGTCCTTTGGAAACTTTAATCCAAATATATCCTTAGCTATCACCCCAAAATAAACTCAATTCCAAATGGATCAAAGACTTCAACATAAAACCAGATAACTAAACTTTATAACAGATAACTCACTAGCACAGGAAGCGGCATCTAAACAGAAAACCAATAGTGCAGGTGCTAAGATCAACAATTAATAAATGGAAACTTTCGAGACTGAATAGCTTCTGTCTGGCAAAGGACATGATCATTCAGAAAAATAGTGGTACAAAGCCTGTAGAAATAATGAACAATATGAGAAGGGATTTAAGGCCCACCCCATAAGATATATCCCACCATCAACACTGCCTGGATGGCCAAGAGCTTGAAATAGATAGTGCGGAGACCTAAGGGAAAGCTAAATTGTACTGTTTTGTACAGGAACATAGCCATGAAATGACTCCTAATGACTTTCTGCTATGCTCATAGATCGGAACCTTGCTCAGATGTCATCAGAGAAGCTACTTCCTGCAGTAAATGGGAACACATACAGAGTCCTACAGCAGAGAGAGAGAGAGAGAGAGAGAGAGAGAGAGAGAGAGACCTTGAAACACTCAGTGCTAAATGGGATGTGTTCATCCAATCCCTGCCCTTATCGCACATGGAACTCTATGGAAGCAGAAGCAGAAAAGCTGTAAGAGCCAGGGGGCTGGCGAACATCAAGGATACAAGGTCCTCTAAATAAAGCAGCATAAATGCTCATATGAACTCACAGAGACTGCATCAGTGTGCATCAGGCCTACTGAGTCTGTTCCACATGGTACCTCAGAGACGCAAACCTCCATCCCTATCCCAGAAACTATCTCCAACTAATAACCACTTGGAAACAAAAATTAGTTCTCTCCAATAGATTCTCACTGGGAACACAAACCGTTCTTAAGGGCAGGCCCCATTCCTAGCAGTAGATGGACGACACAAAATAAATTGCATCTCTGGAGACACTTTGTCTCGTAATATTTTGTCAGGGCACTATTTTTTTAACCTTACAGGTACCTTTCATATAAATTATGACTTCCTATCTTTTTTTAATGAGGTCCCTGTGTGTGTCTCTGTGTCTACATGTGTTTCTTGTGCTGTTTTTTTCTCTCTCTCTGGTTGTTTTGTCAAATTCTGCTTTGTTTTATTTTATTTTATTATTATTTAGATATGTTTCTTTTCTAAGTAGAGACAGAAAGGCTGTGGATTCAGAAGGGATGGCAGGAAGATTTAAGGGAGAGGAAACTTTAATGAAAATATATTGAATAAAAATGCATTAAAATACATTTACAGTAAAAAATATAAAAATTAAACCATTTATTAAAAATTAACTTGAGAATACAGGAAAATATCATTTCAGAAAAGAATCAGTGATTTTTAGTGCTTTTTTAGTACACCATAGAAGTTTTTCTAGGAAATAAATAAATTATAATAATTATATTGTTTTTATCATTCTATTATATGTCTTAATGTTTATCATAGATTAGCCAAAAAATTATATTTAAGAAACAAACAGACATTTTGATTAGATAACAAAGGACAACATGACCTGGGACGTAATTCTGAAGGAATAGTTCTTTTGAAAGAATGCATCTTTACTTGCTGTGTAAATTTGATGGTTTCCCAGATCTTGGAGAATATAATATGCTCTAGTTTCTGCAGAGCAGCCCAGAGAACTATTTCTGAATCAGAATCTCTGCTTTTAGACTTGTCATTAATTAACCCTGTTGGTTATTGCTTCCATTTCCTTTCAGGATGACATTCTCCATCACTAAAACACGGGCTATCACATCGCCTTGAATTTCTCCAGCTCAGCCACTCAGACTTGACAGCACATCCACAAACTGACAAGAAATGGGGGTGTTGAAAACCAATATAGTGAAGCGTCTCAGCAGTTGAAGGTCCCACAAATATGCAGGCTTAAGAGGGGAAAGAGAGTGCAGAATAAATGGGCTGCGAAGAGAATAGCGTGAAATTCTCAGATAAAACCATTGGAAAGTACAGGCAAATATGATAGCAAGCAACACTATCCTTGATCTCCAACCATCTTACAGTTAAGTAATGGGAGCTTCATAGCACAAGTATAATAGCTGTTCTGTTTCTACTGTAATTCTGTAATGCTATAAATCCCTGACATAGTTTTTATGTATAATTTTACTATCACACTATATCAATTTTACGTACCTTCTGTTAAACACTGAAGAGGGATATTTGAAAGCATAGTATCTTTTAAAAGAAGAAGGCTCAAGAAGATGACAAAGACATTTAGATTTTAGATAGAGGTTACTACTATGTAAACACCCCAATGCAATCAGCCAAGCAAATCAGTCAAGAAGATATCTCTTTGCTCTGATTCAGTCGTGAAGGTCTAGGCTGCTTTACAACTCCTCTGGGATCGTCGGTTACCTATGTGTCTATTACTTAACTAAGGAAGCTTTATAAGGAAAAACAAACAAACAAACAAACAAAAAACAAGACAATGATCAAAAATAAATAAAAATAAGAGTTCAGGTGCTGGAGACCTCTTTAAAAATGTAGGTAAAGAATTCTCTCCCTGAACAGCAGTGGAGATAAAGCTGAAAACTTTAAAGAGCTAGCACTAAATAATAAATGAGCAACACCGTGAAAGAGACAGGAGGGTGTGAGAGAAACAAAATATCTACCCTACAAACATCCATTTTTAAGCATGCCTATTTTGAAAACAAATCCTGAAACTGTGAAAAGCCAGCCATTGGTGTAAACTTGCTACTTCAGTCAAGTCAATTCAGATAGGCACTAAGATAAAAAATAGGCTGTGTCATTAGAAGAGATTTTAATAAAAATGCAAATTATAACCTTCAAATAGAACTATATTGTTGAAATTATATCCGTCAATAGAGCCAGAGTTTATTGAAGTATTAATAGATATTGAGCATAACGTATTAAAATAGCTTTGGTTTGGTGCATATATATATATATATATTTAACTGGTGATTCAGAAGTTATAACAAAATATAAAAAGTATAAGAAAACAATTATGAAAAGAGGTTTAAAGTGATCTATGTATTTCATACAGAAAAATGAATTAAATGCCAATGGTTAATACATTAATTACTTTAATATATTACAAATATATTTACCCATATTAAAATGATAAAATATATACAATAATCTTAGAAATGATATAATTATTAGGGAGTATAATTTACACTTTAGTGTTATCTGGAATGGTGAGCACTGGAGGTTTAAGGCACACACTCCATTTCATAAAACATCTGTAATCCTGTGATTAATATGAAAGTATTTACCCAAATGAAAAAAATCTAATGTGAAATTAAATTGAATGATGTAGCAGATTTATCACTTGAAATATATATTTTTACCAGCTAATTCTCCAAAGTTAAGCACGTACACATTCAACTTACATGTGCCAATGACATTATGGGGAAAAACACTCTGGCTGTAAGAACACATAGGTGGTTTGTGCAACCAAACAGACTTCTTTCCTTAAACATATAACAAAAAAGTCATAGATGTGTAAAGCATCTCTGGATTTCATTAAGGATGAATACAATGCTATGAAACTTAATTTATATGATTCTACAGTTCTTTCTCTAGAGAAGACTAAGAGGCCAGGGATATTGCTCAGTTGGAGTGTGCTTGCCCTTGTGTAGGTTTTTTTTTTTTTTTGGTTTTTCAATACAGGGTTTCTCTGTAGCTTTGAGCCTGTCCTGAGACTCACTCTGTATACCAGGCTGGCCTTGAAGTTTAGAGAGTTCTTCCTGCCTCTGCCTCCCAAGTGCTATTATGAAAGGCGTGCACCACCACCACGTGGTCCATATTCAATGTTTAATTACAATACCAAATAAAAGGATCAATCAGTAAATACATAAAAATACATTTAATGAAAAAGCCCATTGAATTTGAAAGACAACAATTAGGGGTATATGAAAATATCTTGAGTGAGAAAAGGAAAGGGGGAATGATATAATATAATCTCAAAATATTAGAAATATGAAGATTCACACAACCATAACTTTAAGTATCAGATATGAACATAAAAGCAAATAAATTTGCATTTCCCTTACTTTATACATGCAGAATTTAAAAGAATTTATCAATGAATAAGTAAAATGCATTGAAAATATAAGGAATAGAAATAACTGTTGATACTAATTGTAATTTTAGGATGACTAACCATAGAAATGAAAAATTAAATCTTCTCTTTTGAAGAATTAGCCATTTCAGAAAGTGATGATATATTTTATTTCACTCATAATGAAGAGATTAAAACATAGAATTTACTTTTCTTCTCTCAAACTCAGAAAGTTATCATTTAAACTAGCATTTTAATGAATATAAAAGTTTATGACAATATACACATTTTTTAAATGGGCCTCTGAGTGTTACAAATTACTGAGAGTAAACATTGTAAGTAGCAATCTATTGGGATTCTGTCACTTATGAAACCAAAATAAATCCTCTTCATTTGTGACATCATTGTGCCTGAAACCCATTCTATCTGCAGAGTGGCCTGATGACACTGAGATTAAAGCAAACACCACTGTCTCTTGCCTATAAGACAAACTTGTCTTTAAGCTTAAAGAATCACTCAAAACTTTACTCGACTGTGAAGACACCGAGGACTCATTTATCTTTATTACATTCTCCTTCTCTGCTTCAAGAACACTGTTTACATACATCTCTTAGAACCTGGCACTTAACTGTGGTTAGCGTGCCTCTTTCCCTGGGAAACTACAGGGAGGTGCTTGTACTATGAGCAGAAAGACAGATGATGTTTTTTCAGAGGCTAGGCAGATCTACTATCTTGCTGGCTTTCTGATTACACAGATTCTCAGCTCCCTGAGTGCAAATAACTGAATGTGACTTCCCATTGCTCATCCATCAGACAGATTTTTTCATGCATGTAGCCCTGGCAGATGATTTGCTGTCAATTCAAGCGTACCTTCAATTAGGAAAGGTACTTTATTTTCTGAATAACTTTGTTACATTCCTTATATATCCTGATGAACTTATGTCTCTCATATAATATTTTAAGACAATTCTCATATGACTTTCCTTTCCTACTGATTTTTTATATTCCAGAAGTCACTGGCTGTCACTGTTGGAATCTCATTTTTTTGTTCTTGGTTGTTTGGGTTTTGTTTTGTTTTCCCCCATTAGCTGGGTGCTTTTTATTTTCTTTCTTTTTATTTTTGGTTTGGTGTAAAAAGTTGATATGAAAATTATCAATTAATATTTTTTCAAGAACTCAGTCATTAATTCGTATTATTAATTGACTGCATATCTTATTTAATAAATATCAAAGAAAATTCTAAGAAACATTTGTATAAAATTTCTATCTTAGGAATGTTCTTCAAACCACAAATCTCTTAATATTAAGCAATATATTAGGCTAATAATTATAATTACAGTATTATTATGGTAATAAATTATTGTCATCAAAGTACTTGGGAAAGGGAGACAGGAAGAAAAAGAGTTCAAGACCATCAAGAGGATTTGATATCAATAAGCAGCATGAGACCCTTTCTTCCCTTTGTCTCCTTCTCTCCTTTTATTCATTCTTTCCCTCTCTGTTTAGAATTGCTTTCTTTCCATTTTGTTCTGTAGAATCAATAAAATTCTACCTTTAATAAAAATTGAATGTCAGGTAAGGTTTATAGGATGAGACTTGGTTTTGTGGGGTGTTTTCTTTGCATCCTCAGTATTATCCTGTTATTGTTCCTGAATGCATGTGTTAAGAAGCTACTTGTGTCTAAAACGATCCCTGAGATCAAAATTAACCTTGATTTCTAGCAGTGAAGTTTCACTCTAGTGTTTGTGCTGCTTACACCTAATAACATTACTTATTTCCAACAAGAAAAGTTTTTTTATTTTACATGCTTTCCATATACCATATTGCCTAGTTAGGAACAATTGACTATTTTCCAATAGAAATATGTAAGTGAGGCTTACATTTCCAAATAATTTGTGAAGGATCAAGTCCAATAATTGTTTTAATTTTCTATACATAAGTTTCCTTTGTCATCTGATTGATTTTCAAGAACACAAACCCATGATAAAGTGGTATTTTATTATGTAGCTTACACACGCAGATATGCCCCAAATCTACTCTGAAAATATTAAGCTAGGTAAGCATAAAAGAGTCAGCTGTATCAACTCAACTCTTGGCACTTGTGTTCTGTTCACACGATACTGTTCAGCCCCCCCCTTTTAAGCAACCTTATTTCTTACACTGAGATAACTTTTCAGAATATTAATCATTACCCACTTATTAAAACAGTCAAACCATGCCCTCTAGCCTATAAAACTACAAATTTAAACTGAAAATATTTTATAAATCAATATATATAATATTTGCTATTGATTAAAATTTAATATATTACCTGTTGAGTATAAATTTTAAAGTGCTCTTCTATTGATGCAAGCATAGTAAAAATCAGTAGTGTAATGTGGACTATTATGTAGAGTTATGAAGCTTTATGTTTTGGTATAGGCTAGGGAAATAACCAGCCTGCCTACCCATCTACATATAAAATTTCCAGGAATAAACAACAAAATATTTCATATGATGCCAGGTAAGGTGGTTCATGTTTATAATTCCAACATTCATGAAAATGAAGCATTATAATTGGGAGGTCCAGGTCAACAGATATGCAATAAAGACAAATCCAGATGGAAAAAAAAACTCTAAATGAGTCATAGTGTTGAATAAATGTATGTAGGCTTGCGAGAGAGAAGAAAAAGAATATAGAGAGTCATAAAATAAAGTTAATGCTTGCTTTTTTAAAAAAAAAGGTAAAGTCATTAAAGATACAGAGTACAGACAATCATATATTGAAAAGAGTAAAGAAAAATAAGCCACATAAAATGAAAAATTCACAGAGAGTCTGGATTATGTATACTATTGTGCTATCTTTGAGTTTTTTTGTTGTGAATGAGCTACGAACAGAGACATTTCATTGTATAGGCTGCTAAGCTAAACCAGCATGTATATTATAAAGGTATCATGACTTCTAAATTTGGGTCTAAGGAAATGTTGCTTTGGAAAAGAGGTTCTTCTTTTGTTTCCACAGAGGATGAGAACCTGTGGATTGCTTCCAGACTGGTATGGTTTCACAGAACAAGACCTCTTGAAAGGTTGCCATGACCACCCCTCAAAAACTTACTTTGCCCAATAAACAACAGGAAGAAGTTTGGACAGAACTTCATCCATATTCCCAAATATTGTTTATAATTGTTTGTTTACATTTAAAGGGAAAATGCTATAGAGATGAATAATTTGCTTTGGTATGGATCTTAGTATATAAATAAAGATTTAAGATAAATTTTATTATACTGTATATGTATATTTATGCCTTGATTAAGGTATTGTGTTTATGTAGTTCATTTAAAAATGTACCATATAATTAAGAAATATAGGTTAATAGTTATGTATAATAGTCAAGATTATAGTCATGTTAGGTTTTCTATATATAGAGAGAAGTATTTCAGTTAGTTAGGTATTCTTCAAATCTTTCAGAGACCTTCAGAATATGGCATTTAAATATTTTAATAACTTAGGACTTTTCATGACAATTAGACACATCTGCTCCTGGCACCACAATTACTTCAAGAGGAAGATGGGCATTGAAGAGGCTCCTTATGGAGTTTGCTAGCCATCTGGGAAAAAAAATCCTGTTCTTTCCTGGGCTGCTTGACTGGACTTGCAGAACACACAGAGAAATGACGGCTGAACTTGCCTAAAGGTCAGATGGTCCTTCAGGGTTCTTGCTTCATGAATGAGACTGCCGGGCATTCTGCAGGTCACAGAAGAAAGTGACTGAAAACTGCCAATATAGGCAAAACTCTCTTTGAAATTTCCTGCTTCATGGAAAAGTCTGCTAGATACAATGACCTATAGGCTGAAGATGAATGACCAAATGGTACAGAAGAACTTTGGGTGACTGTCTAGGCAGTGAGATTTCTCTGTCAATTCTAGAATTTTGGAAGATGTTTGCAATGCACTTCCTGTTTACTTAGGTAATATCATATCCTTCTGGAGTCTTTGATGGAGCTGAAAAATATATAATTATAGTTATAGTTTTCCTTAGCTATGATAAAAGATAAAATAGATATAAATATTGTNTGCACTTCCTGTTTACTTAGGTAATATCATATCCTTCTGGAGTCTTTGATGGAGCTGAAAAATATATAATTATAGTTATAGTTTTCCTTAGCTATGATAAAAGATAAAATAGATATAAATATTGTAACTGTAATTCTTGCTTGATAACTGTTTTGTTATATGTAACTTTACTGTGTTAAAGTTAAAACCTTCCTTTTATTTAAACAGAAAAGGGGAGGTAATGTGGGAGTCCCATCTGTGTGCTATGATTATCATTAATGAATAAAGAAACTGCCTTGGCCTGTTGATGGGCGGGGAGAACTGGACTGAATGCTGGGAGAAAGATGGGTAGAGTCAGAGAAATGCCATTGATCTGCCACCAGAGATAGACGTGCTGAAACTTTGCTGGTTGGCCACAACATCGTGGTGATGCACAGATTAATGGAGATGGGTTAAATTAAGATGTGGGAGTTAGCCAATAAAAAGCTAGAGCTAATGGGCCAAGAAGTGATTTAAATAATACAGTTTCTGCATAGTATTTTTGGTTCTGCGCAGCCGGGACGAACAAGCGGCCTTCCTTCAACACATCATTCATTTTTAATTAAAGTGATTCTGAGGACTTCATCACTCCATCTTCCCAGTCCTTCTGAATGGGTCTCCTTCCCAAATTTATGGTCTCTTTATTTGTTACTGTTACATGCATCTACATAGGTATATACATATATGTACCCATGCACATATAAGTAGTATCTCTTTAAAACATTGAAAAAGTTTAAAATTTTTGCATTGGAGTTAATCATTCCTTTCAATTTCTTACCCACAAGCCTGAAGGAATTAGAAAAGCAATTGCTGCT
The DNA here is from genome assembly GCA_001685075.1 of Bramus lutescens. Taxonomy (NCBI): domain Eukaryota; kingdom Metazoa; phylum Chordata; class Mammalia; order Rodentia; family Cricetidae; genus Bramus; species Bramus lutescens. Next base: position 240,910 of record LOEQ01002263.1, on the reverse strand, counting down.
ATTGAATGATCAAAATATAGATGTTTACAAATTTCAAAGTCATTTACCATTTCTCTTACATAATGTTAAAAATATTTTCTCTCTCTCCAAATTTAATAAAAAAAGAAAGAAATTTAAACCCTTACTGACTTTTACCATCCTTGTATTGGCACCCTATGACTAATATTAACATTTATTTCATGTCTAGAACACTGTTGAGCTCAAAATTGACTACTTGGTCATTTAGGGGATAAACCCAAGGCATTTTAAGATGATAAGATTGAGGATTTATATTGATACTCAAAAATATAATTAAAAGTCTAATGAAAGTTAATATTCCTTGGAGTGGGAGAAGGAAGAGACATGATTGGCTAATAAATACTAAAGAATGCCAAGTGTCTAAAATAAATGTCAATAGTGTCAACTGAGTCACAGTCTAAGAAGAAGGATTATTAACATCTTGCCAGCAAAATGATTCTTTTCTTAGATAAGATACTGCTTAAGTTTGGAATTGGCAAGCCCATGTTCTCAAATACTGCTTACATTAGTAGTGGAGTTCCATTCTATCTGACTTCCCATAATCACACAGTCTGTATGACAGTTGGACATCCATGGTAAAGTCTAATGTGCCTTTCACCTTTATTTTCTTTGAAGGCCTTGACAGTTTTTTTCAACTTGCTGGTATGCATATGTTTTGTAGCAGAACTTTATTCTTAATACATTTATCAAGATAATACCAAAGCATGACTTTTGAGACATCTAGCTGTTCCTTCTCTGGAGATCAAATGTATTCCCATAAACTGAATATCATGTGGAGAATTGGTTTCTTTTGGGACACTTCATTATATAACAATTATGTATGATAAAAACCACTAATCAAAATATAAGGGCTAGCTGCAAATATCAATAATGTAATAAGTGGCTGAACATGAACTATTCACTCTGAAGAGAATATTACACCTAATCTTAGGACAATCTCATAAGAAGAGGTTAATATAATCACGTAGGTATTTATAAACAAGATATGAAATCAAAAGAGTCATAAATGTAGTAACCCAGGCCAAACAACTAAAGGGAAGGGGTAATATATAAAATTTAGCAATGTGACCATGGACTTTTCTCATTTTTTTAGCCTTTAAATAGTGCTCTCTAGAAGGGTGGGTTACCTCTCACTGCTGCACTGATGAGGTCCCTGCTGGCTTGAACACAATAAACCTTGCTTTTGCATTTCAGTGATTCGGTCTCCCTGGTGGTCTTTTGGGGTACCCACAGTCTGGGTATAACAATATGATATAATTTTCTTCAATTGACAAACATGTCAGACAATCATTCCATAAAATAGAATGCAGAAGGCCAATTTCAAAATGTAATTATTTCCAAAAGTAATATTTCAAGGTAATTTTGTTGTAATTTTAACGCAAGGTATAACTTGCATATAATAGATCTGTGAGAAACAACATTATCAACAGATTTTAGGTCTTATGTGGGCTTAGTTAAAGCATATATATGCATGAGAACAACCATATCAAAATTTTCCAGGTGAAAAATACTCATGGTCATAGCATATGTATAAACTTTATAAGCTTCATATCTTTTATTCTCAATTCATGCATTTACAGGATAAGATTCTAAACAATTCTCTAAATGAATACCATTTCTACCTGTGCTTAAACAGATAATAGTCTTCAATTCAGCAAAAGCCCCAGCTGGTTTCCAGTTTTCACACAAGATCACCTGCTATGATGCTGACCAACACATCACTGAGGGTGTGAGTGTATGCTGTTTAGGACCTGCTGCCCCACCTCCAGTCATCACCTCTTGTGCCAGGCTCAGCTGAGAGAAGCTACAATGAGAGTGGAAGTCTTGAAACATTTTCCTCTTTGCTTGTTCAGTTCAGCAAAAGACTTACGCTCCCATAACTGGAAGCCTCAGTTTACCACACTCACTTTGAGTTTGTTTCTAGGCCTGCTAGAGATCAGAAGAAGAAATATCCCCAAGAAATTGTATTTGAATGTCAGGCAGTTATGCCACATGCATTTAATCCCAACACTTGTGAGGCAGAGGCAGGTGGATTTCTGAGATCAAGACCAGCCTGGTCACCAAGAACTAGTTCAAGGACAGGCTCCAAGGCTGCAGAGAAGCCCTGCCTCAAAAACAAACAAATAAACAAACAAAAACTCACATGGACATGTCCCTGATGTAGTTTAAACACATTTACTTATGAAAAATTCTAGGATTAAATTTCCTTGATTATTGGAACAGGAAAGAATATTTATGAAGAATTTTGGGTATTTCTAATAGACATTGTGGGTTGTTATGGAATACTAGTTTAAGATGTGTTATATTAGTTTATACTATAGAATATTTGTTTAATGATGCAAAGATGTGTTGCACTCTTCTATGCTGCATTTGTTTAACTCTGTAAAGCTGTGTGACTTTGCCTGTATAAAACATCTGACTAGTCTGATTAAGAGCTGAATGGACAATAGTTAGGCAGGAGAAAGATAGGTTGGGCTGTCAGGCAGAGAGAACAAATAGGAGGAGAAATCTATGGTTTTTTTAACATAAAGCAAAGAAAACCAGCCTACAAACCACAATCCCAGAGAACTTAGACAATGAAGACACCAAGAGAAACTTACAAAGGTCTCATCTACATGGGAAGTAGAAAAAGACAAGATCTCCTGAGTAAATTGGGAGCATGGGGACCTTGGATGAGAGTTCAAGGAGGTAGAGGAGAGGCAGGGAGGGGAGCAAAGAAAAATGTAGAGCTCAATAAAAATCAATTAAAA
>LOEQ01002263.1:204687-219142 GCA_001685075.1 Bramus lutescens | reverse complement strand
GGGGGGGGGAATGGGAGGGAAATAGGAGGAGGGAGGAGGTGGAAATTTTTAATAAAAAATAATTTAAAAAAGAAATAGAAGAGATAATACTAGTGGATAAGGGGGTCTTAATGGGAGTGGGGTGAGGATGGGAACAGGAATGGATCTGGTTGGAAGGATAGAGGAAAAGAGTATTGGAAGACACAACAGAAGGGGAGGGAATCTCTAGAAAGAGTCAGAAACCTAGTGCAATGGAAATGGTCAGGAATCTACGTGGGTGACCCTAGCTAAAACTCCCAGCAATGGGCAATATGAATCCTTAACTGGAAATCTCCTATAATCAAGCAGGGTTTCCAATGGAGAGATTGGAGTACGAAACCAGCCACAAAACCTTCGACCTACAGTTTGTCCTGGCTATAAGATGTGCTGGAGTGAAGGTGGTGCAGAAAATGTGCAAATGGTCAGTCAGTGAAGGGTCCAGTTTAAGACCTATACCATTAGAGGGAGCCCATACCTGACAGGGTCAGGAAGTCCATGACCTAGGGACTGCATAGTCCAGAGATCTAGAATAGAACCAAACATGAGTAGTAAAATAAATATAAATAAATACTCAATAAAATGATTCCTAATGATATTATGCCATACTCATAGATTGCTGCCTATCCCAATAGTTGTCAGAGAAGTTTCACCTAGCAACTGATGGAAATAGATGCAAAGACCCAAAACCAACACTAGGTAGAGCTTGGGGTATCTTCCAAAAGAGGGGGATAAAGAGTTATAGGAGCAAGAGGAGTTAAGGACACCACAAGAAATTCCAAGAAACATCTAAACTGGACTCATAGGAGCTCACAGACGCAGAAATAGCAACTAGGATTGACCTAGGTCTTCTGTGTATATATTACAGCTGTGTAGCTTGGCCCCCTTGTGGGACACCTAGCAGTGGGAGCAGGTCCTATCTCTGGCTTTGTTGCCTACTTTTGGGACCCTTTCCTCCTACAGTGTTGTCTTGCCCAGCCTTAGTAGGAGATGAGGTGTCTAGTCTCTCCGCAATTTGATATGCCAAGGCTGGTTGACATCCATGGAAGGCTTGCTCCTTTCTGAAGAGGAAAGAAAGAGGAGAAGTGGGTGCGGAGGACAGGAGAAAGGAGGGTGTAGCAACTGGAAGGAGGGTAAACTGTGGGTGGGATGTAAAAGCACAAAAAATATAAAAAGAAGAGAGAATTTAAAATTCAGCATGCTTGACATTTATTCTAATGACCTCAGATATCAGTATAGTCCCATATTTCTCCTTTCCTTTTGAATTTATTTTCTCATACAAAGTAAAACTAACTTTCCTAACAAATTCTTTTTGAGATATAAGAGAAATATGCAAGATCCTTACTAAAACATTTAAATAACCCTACCATTCCAGGACTATTGATACTAGGTGTCCTGTGGATACAGCTGTCTTCTCCCAGCGTTCATCAGCAACATTCTTGCACAGTGTCTTGAATGAACAAAAGAGTGTAAGAACTATGAGGAGAATACTCATTGTATCAGAATATATACAAATAGAATTGTAATTTTGTCTTTTACATCTTTTGTTATGGTCAAACAAAGGTGAATCAATGGTAGATAAAAGCAGATATGCATTACCTTATAATAGTCAATGCTGGCAGTTTTTATTTATGAGACCATAATTAAATCATTGTTAGTTTGGAATAAAATAGGCAATGTCTGCATAGACTTGAGATGGTGCAGTTCTATATTTATTGCTGCTGATTTTAAAATATAAAAAAGATTTATTTAGCTCATGGATTTGGTTTACCACATGAACACCATCACCTCAAGTCTGCTGAGAGCTGTGTCAAATTCTGGTGAGTACCAATGACAGGAATTTGAAAGGACCAAAGAAATGTCTCACTCTTAAACAAACTGTAACAAGAGAGAGGTGGTTAAATAATCTTGATTGAGAATATTCCCAGAGTGAGCTAAGGGCATCTGACAAGACTGTACATCAAAAGGCTCAAGACATCTCCCACTGCGATCACTCTACAGACTAGAAAGGTAGCCCTGTAGAGAACATTCAATTCACCCCATACCATAACAATAAAATATTGATATGAATAGCTCAGAAATAGTGGAACTATAAATCTAATAGTTTTCCAGAATATAACTTATCCCATTATTAATATCAACTACTGCTAATCATTGCTTCTTTTCCTAAATTTGCAAATCGAATTTTTTAAACACTCTAAATGGACAAGAATATTATGTGTCGAATTTACATTTAGTATGCAGGTTTTGAAGTTTCATCATAAATAATTTTATTATGTAACTAAGAGCTATAAATATAACCCCCCTCAAAAACACTTTACATGGATTTTGTAATCCTCATTAATATTCAAGCTGTGATTATAAAGGAGAGGAGTTTATTCTTGGCTCAGACAGTGAATGACATAGGGAATAAGGACTATCTTTTGAAGTTACACACTGTAATCATAACCATCTCCTTCAAAATTATGTTGAAGTTGAGGAAGAAAATACAGTGTTAAGAAACAGGGGAGAGTCTATTACAACATACATTTGAATGGTATGAATTATGACATATTTTCCCAAATATATGATGGCCAGGATACATATTTGATAAAAAAAATTATGGAGAACTGAAGGAGCTGATTGTTTTGCCTCTAAACCAGTGAATACTCCCAAGTCTGAATGTTCCAACAATAAAATAGCTCTACATTATCAAGTTCTTCCTACCTTTATTCTTATCATTTATAGATCCAGGTCACTTTGACTTAAACCACACAATGGTGCCATCTTGTATAATCTCACCTACTATTTCCTAATCAAGGCTAACAAACTACAACTGTTTCACTCGTAATAGTTCCAACCATATTACATTATCTTGTAATAGTGATTAGAAAATTAGATGTACAAGTCTACCTTCAAAATATCTTTCCATTCAATGCAACAAGCAATATGAATATCTATCATAATTTTTGAACACATGAAGGTAAAATTTAATTTTCAAAATAAAAAGTACATACATGCAAAAACTTGGCCCTATTGGTAGCTTCAGTACTTTTGTTACTGTTGAGGAATGATCTCTATCCTCCTAGATTTGACTGTTCTTATAAGTCTGTGCTTTGACAATAAAATAAAACACTGTCATTAAAGGCATAAGAAAGCACTTTGGTAGTGTTGGTAAAGAAATTGCTTCTTTGAGTTTTTGAAAGGTTTTGCTTCTCAGATTTTGATACAAATACTATACATGTTTATTTAAATCACACTACTTTTTATAACTCACACACAGCTTTCCATTTTTTTGAGAGATTCTTAACTTATTGATATATACACCAAGGGCCTAAAAACAACCTTCAATCACTGAACTCATTTTCTGCCATCTTCACCAAGCTCTCTTTTCTACCTCTCTATCTTGTTACCTTTTCCTCTCTACCTCTTTCCCTTTTTCCCTTCCTTTTTCTTACCCTGTGTCTGTTCTTCAAAAGACCAGAGACTCACTTGTCGAAAGAAATCTGGGTAAACCCTTCAGCCCCGCTTTTGTGTTATATAATAAATAGATTCCATCCAGATCACACCATTATTTCCTTTGCTATGATTTTTCCCAATTCTTTGCACATCCCTCTTCACAGCATCCCTTAAACATCTAGTATGAACCATTGGTTTCATGGTAATCACTGCTTCTTTTCTTTTCTGAAGAGGACATGGTTTGAAAGTGAGCAAGGGGGGGGTAATATGGGAGGGTTTAGAGAGTTGGAAGAGGAGGGATGAAATGGTGTAATTATATTGTAATCTCAAATAAAAATAAACAATAATAAAAATTGTTTTTAAGTGTTTAACATGCTTATCCATCATGGAAAAGCAAATCAAAACTGCTTTGAAATGTCATCTTACCCCAGACAGATTAAGAAAACAAAGACAACAAATGCAAGTGATAAATGGAGAAAGAGAGGCCATTATCCACATTTTTAAGGAGCTCAAAGTGATACAATTATTATGTATATCAGTATAGGGATTTCACACACAAATCTAACGGATCTATCATAAGACCTAGTTGTATTCTTCTTAGGCATATACCTAAAGATAGCCTATCCTACTGCAAAGATACTTGCTCATCTGCATTCATCCATGTTCATTGCTGCTCTATTCATAATAACCCAGAAATGGAAAAAGCCTAGAAGTTTATCAACTGAACAGTGACTGGATAATGAAAATGTAGTACATGTACACAATGTAATTTTTTAGCTATAAATGAAAATGAAATTTGTAGTTAAGTGACTTGTAGGAACTTCAAAAGATTATACTGAATGAGATAACCCAGTCAGATAAAGATACTACCTGTTCTCTTTCATATGTCAAACTTAGCATTGCAGCTTTAGATTTCTGCATTTAACATGGAGTGCCTGTAAAAAGCCATGAAACCAAAATGATCTTCAAGGCGGGAAAATAGAAGAACAGAAGAGACTTAAAAGGGGAAAAGGTGAAAGAATATTGAGGAGAAAAGTCACGTGAGAAGGGTGGGAGGTAACAGAGGAGGAGAAGGTAGGGAGAGTGATATTAACTCTAAGTATATTTGAAAAGTCAACTTGGAAATCAACTATTATATAATGTACCTCCCACAATCTATACATTGCAAAACAAAATGCTCAGTTCCATGTGAAGTTGCTTCCCATGAGATGTTAGTACGGGCATCCCATAAGTGACAGATCATTAAAGGTTATTGCCATTTCACTTGCTTGTTTATCAGAATTTGATGGCAAGACTCTATTCCTGAAAACACCAAAACTTTGGACCCAGGACAGAGACAGAGAAACTTTAAGGTAGTGTTGTTCATAAAGATTTCTTCTTGCCTGCTAGCTTTCATTATATCTATGGTGCTATAAAGGTGAAAAAAATAAACAGAATTGCACATCTGTTAAATCAGTGAGATATAACAATATTGGGCCTTACAAGTTAAGATCATGAGTGGATTAGCAGCAGAAATGTTATGGACATAACCAATTGCTTTGTGATTGGATTTAAAACTCAGTCCACATATATTTTAAAGCTGGCCAGGAACCCATTACTGGGGAGCTAAAAAGTTTTGGAAGTGAATCAACTATTCTCAATTTCTTACATGGACATAACAGCAAACTGGCCTCTAAATTCCTTATCCTTATGCACATACATTATCATAATGATAGAAGGCAGCTAATGCAGAAAATTACAACTGGTCAAAGTGCACAGAAATAAAATATTTGTTGAATAATTGGGTGTCTATATCACATGAACTGCCTGTAAGTTTTAGAAGCATTGCAGAAGAAAGATAAGAAAGCTTGTAGAGCCAGAGTTTGGGAAAGACTATGGCAAAAGAGTGTCTTCTAGACAGTGACCTGAAAGGACTGCCGAACTCAGCACCTTACAATGACTGGCTTTCATTTGTTTGTTTGTTTTGTTTTGTCCAAGGTCTGTAAAAGAGCAAACTAATCAACCTCCTTCATGGATGTGTGAGGGGCTTGTGAACCACCACCCTCACCTGAGATGTTCCTAAGGGTGTGGCCCCTCATAGGTAGACCCTGCTCCAGAAAATAGCCCCAAATCTATGTACATGGAAGTTAATTGGGCTCTAGGAGTTATTTTAAAAAGTTTTTAAAAAATGAGAACATGGAATTAAGAGGGATTTGGAATAGGGATAGATTATATGAATATTGTGAGAATGTGTATGTGGATGTGATTGTCAAAGAATAAAAAACTGCATTAAAGAACGATCAATGTAACATGATTGGATCAGAAAGAGCTGTGGTCAGATTGTCTGGGCTCGCGTCCACACAGGAGGACTGCTTACTATCTGTGCCTCTATAAGAGATAGTTTCTATAATGTTTTTTTTTGGAGCAGGAAGAGAGTATGTCAAAAGTTGACATGATCAATATTCAGTAAACAAAAACTATAATCATTACCATTGAAATACCTAATAAAATTATCCTGTACAATTTTATAACAATTCTTACTTTCACTGATTTAATTGAGAGGGCTCATTTTCCTATATGACATTAGGCTTTTATGCATTATCAGTCCATTATCTGAAGAATTCATCATATCCTTCATTTAGGAAGCAGGCAGTTATTCTCTATTCCAATTTCATGGGCTCATGTGTGGATTAGGTACGGCTGTCATAAACATACCTGAGTTTCCCATGAACCTCAGCCTTAGCTAAACAAAGGGAAAGTGTACGAAAGGTGTACTGAACTGTGAGTAGCTCATGGTTAAGATCACCTCTGTCGCCAGGTTTCCCAGAATCCACCCATCAATGAACAATGTAAGTTTAAAAGTACAAAGCTAAGCCATGTTTAACTAACTTCTTGATTTTTTCTTGTTATTCTTAATATTTTTATGTTTTACAAACATGTCTTTTAAACATGTCTACATTGGTTTCTTTGAAATCTTATTACTAAAGCCTGTGATACAGTTAGTCAGGCATAAAATGAATACTGAAAAATGGAATCTTTGTCTTGCTACTATTTCAAAGTAAGTATAGACAATAAGTATCTTAATGATTTATATCTATATTATAGATATATTTATACTTACATTTATACTTATATTGTAGATATTTATATTATAGATAGCCATGCTTCACATATTCCTTCTAAATTGATAGAACTAATGCCTTACATTCAAATGCTTCAATTCCAGAGTAGGCAAATGTTTGACAAATGAGTGTATTTTACAGAATTCTCAGCATTAGAGAATGTAATTTAGCCTTTGTTTGGAAATACTGCCTTATTTCAATCAATTAAAAACAATAAATGCTATAGATATATATGATCCAAAAACAATCCTAAATATTGTAGAAAAACATCTAAGGGATATAGGCAAAATTTCCAATTATCTCATATAGACTATTCCTCTTGACAAATCCGTTTCTACTTGCATGCTTGTTTCTGAGCAGACAAGTTGATAAAATGATTTCACAGTTTAAACTGAATTTCACAGACATAGCATTGTTTTGTTTTATTTTTTCTCAGCCTATTTATGTTTTCTCATTGACTGCTAGTTCTCTGGCAGCCAATCAAAAGACAAAGACATCTGTCTTAGTTAGGATTTCTATTGCTGTAATAAAACAGCATGACCAAAACCAACTTTGGTAGGAAAGGGTTTAGTTCATCTTACAATTCTCGAGTCATACTCCATCACTAAGGGAAGTTAGAGGAAGGTAGGGACATGGATGCAGAAACTGAAGCAGAAACCATGGAGGAACACTGTGTTTGGACTAGTCTCGCATGGCTTGCTCAGACTGCTTTCTTGTACAACCTAGGACCACCTGCCCAGGGATGGCAATACCCATAGTGATATTGCTTCTCCTACATCAATTATTTTTTTCTTTTTTTTTTTTGATTGTTGAGTTATACATTTTTCTCTTCTCCCCTCCTTTCCTCTTCCCTCCCTGTCTACCCTCTCCCATGGTCCCCATGCTCCCAATTTACTCAGGAGATCTTGTCCTTTTCTACTTCCCATGTAGATTAGATCCATTTATGTCTCTCTTAGGATCCTCGTTGTTGTCTAGGTTCTCTGGGATTGTGAATTGTAGGCTAGTTTTCTTTGCTTTATGTCAAAAAGCAACTTATGATTGACTACATAAGATATTTATCTTTCTGGGTCTGGGTTACCTCACTCAGTATGACGTTTTCTAGATCCATCCATTTTCCTGCAGATTTCAAAATGTTATTATATTATTTGCTGTGTAGTAATCCATTGTGTGAATGTACTACATTTTCCTTATCCATTCTTCAGTTAAGAGGCATTTAGGTTGTTTCCAGGTTCTGGCTATGACAAACAATGCTGCTATGAACGTACTTGAGCACATGTCCTTGTGGTATGATTGAGCATGAAGTTCAACTCAAAAGCACAGAAAATATATTTAACAAAATCATAGAAGAAAACNTCTTGTCCTTTTCTACTTCCCATGTAGATTAGATCCATTTATGTCTCTCTTAGGATCCTCGTTGTTGTCTAGGTTCTCTGGGATTGTGAATTGTAGGCTAGTTTTCTTTGCTTTATGTCAAAAAGCAACTTATGATTGACTACATAAGATATTTATCTTTCTGGGTCTGGGTTACCTCACTCAGTATGACGTTTTCTAGATCCATCCATTTTCCTGCAGATTTCAAAATGTTATTATATTATTTGCTGTGTAGTAATCCATTGTGTGAATGTACTACATTTTCCTTATCCATTCTTCAGTTAAGAGGCATTTAGGTTGTTTCCAGGTTCTGGCTATGACAAACAATGCTGCTATGAACGTACTTGAGCACATGTCCTTGTGGTATGATTGAGCATGAAGTTCAACTCAAAAGCACAGAAAATATATTTAACAAAATCATAGAAGAAAACTTTCCCAACCCGCATCAATTGTTAATCAAGACAATACTCCCCACAGACTTGCCTAAAGGCCATTTAAAAGTTTATTTAGTAATTTTTATTCAATCAATTTATGTAATATATTTTGATCATGTTTTTCCATCATCCAATTGCCATTGATCAGCCACAGCTCATCAATCTACAACCGGGGCCTTGTGGAGTTTTCTTCCATCCATGTTGTCCGGTCAACTGGTATGACTATTGTGCAGGTCCCGTTAGGACTACTGATACTTCATGGGTTGTCATTTCTGTTGTGTCTAGAAAACACAGTCTCAAACTTGGTATCCTGTTCCCTCACTCTTACAATCATTGTGTCTGGTTATCTGCTTTGTTAAACATCAATTTTAACAATCAAATGTTATCCCAATTTGAGCAAAGATATTTCAAGTAGTATTTTCACTGAGCACTGAGTGCCACAAACAATGTGCATGATGAGAAGTCCACATGCTCTGTGTTCACAATCACAGCTGTTGTAAACATACAAAGCAGCGCAGATGCCTGATGCTGCCCCAAACATTTAGGTTGTATTACACATTTGATTTCAAATTAATATTTAGATTTTTTACATTAAATACATTGACTGTTGTCTTTTTTTTCATGAACTCCAAATCAGATGCTCCATGTAGAGTAAAGGATATTGGGCTAAAGGATATGGGAAAATCCAATTGTCAACAATCAACATCAGTGAGATTAGAGCAACATTTTAATATATATTCATAGCCTGAGGAACAAGGGCACAGAACTTCATGGGGATGAATATAGTTTTATTGGAAAAAGAATAAGTAAGCAGATGATTTAGAAATTAGATTTTATACAATCGAGAATTTAATGTGCCACACATGGCTGTTATAGAAGGTTGTCATGGGCCTGTTTGAATAATTGTGTGGCAAAGAGCCAATTTTACTCTTCTGATTTAATCAAAAATTGTGCCTGTTTATTGGGAAGGTTGTCTAGGTTCATGGTACTGTAGAAGAAGAACTTATGACAAGGCCTCCTGAGACTTTTATGGTTTCAAACAGGACAAGGGATTCCCCTAGGTCTTACGTTAAAATGGGAAGATGTGGGCAAAATAAAGAGATGAGAATAAATATGACCAGTGTAGGGAAAAGGGAGAAAATAGACCCTTTCTCCCATCACACATGTACATATGTGTTTTTCTAACAGTTATGCAAGTACATAGATTCCTATCACTTCCCTTTGATGCTTCCATCTGATCAGTTCAAACTAGAGTGACTTGATGGTGTCTGTCAGATATCCCAGCAATGCTTCTGGGTATTTTAAGAGCTTGACCTTCCTATTGATGCACAGCTGAAGAGTATAGGAATCACTAACACCGAACCAGGTACGAAAAGCGCAGAATTTAGCTGGGGAGAGCGCATGCTCATTCTCCTTGCCAGTTAGTGGCAGCAACATACTAGAGCATCCTGGCCCAGGCATGAGGATCCCATCTCCCAGAAGGAGAATTATAAACACCCCTCCATTGCCAAGAATAACAGGACTGAATAACTGAGAGACTGCCACTTAATCTGTCAGATCACCACCTGTTATTTACCCGGTGTTGAAAGAACACTCTAATCCATGCCTTTAGAGGCCTCTGGAGATGGTTGACAGTGACTAGAGTCACAAATTTGATCTGTCATAAAAGGGCCTGGACACCTGGAAAGTGCAGTTTGAAAAGCATGATGGACTCCCATGAGCTAGCAGTTTCCTTAGAATGGAATTCTCTGTCAGTGGGATGGCATAGTCATAATGTAATTTACATTTAACCAGTCTGTAATTTTTTATTGTGTTTGTCTCTAAAATAACATCCTGTTCTCAGTGCGAATAGTCTCTTTTGTGCTGAATAGTGTGTCTCCATAAGCATGCTCCAAAATCATTTAAAAACTCTGAAGATGTTGGATTTAAAAGTCCCCACAAATTTAATAAAATGTGTCAACATGCGCTGTAAATTATATTTTCAAATTCTTTCCAGTAAAGGGACATATATCAAAACACGGAAATCACTTTGTTCACACAAATTCCCTGATATAACTCAGAAAATAATCCTAATGCTTGCAGATAGAGTCCTTAGACACTCAGACTTTTATGATTTATTTTAAAAGCTCTCTTTTTCACAATAAGCAGGAAACCAAAGGTTTTGTTTTTGTTTGTAACGAGGCTCATGTATCCTCAGTATATCCATGACACATATCCTTATCAGCACATCCTGAATTTATCTTCAGCCAGTTTTGGTTAATTTCACCCACGTCACAAACAGCCACCATACCACAGTATTTCTTTTATTTTTTATTTTAATATGTAATACATTTTAATAATAAGTGGCAAAATGTACATTTCAACAGTAGTCACTTTGAAGAAAGGAGTTTGTCCATTTAGTAGAGATCATTTGTTCAAAACAAAGTAGGTATTTAAAAGTTTAGATTAAAGGTAGTTTTGTGTACATGGCTCATGCATCTTTATGTCAAACAACCTTGAAACTCGTTGGAGTTTAAATGAACGTGAGCATTCTGTCCTAAATTGCTTGGTGCAAAGACTGTACCCAGTATGTGTGACTTATATTTTGCTAAATTTTTCTAGTTCCTTTCTGCCTTCAGTGATCCTCTGCATATTTTATATTTAAATGGTGGTATTTTAGAGAAAAATGGTACATTTCTTTTATAAGATGCATAAAATACCTAAAAGAAAATATTAGATAACTTGCACATTACCAGTTTCTCTACCTCTAGACAACTATCAACAATTCCTTTAGAATCATACTGCTAATCTTATTTTTACTCATAAATACAGTCTTTAATAAAATTGTGTATCTTAATTTTCATTAATGACATATTATAACAAATATATTTTTAATTAATTCAATTATTTTAAAATAATCTTTTCTCAGTTTACATACCAATTCCAGTTCTCACTTCCTCCTCTCCTCCCACTTTCCCCATGTTCCCCCATCCCACTCTACTTCTTAGAGAGGGTAAGGCTTCCCATACAGAGTCAACAAAGTCTGGAACATCACTTTGAGGAAGGACAAAGGCCCTTCTTCCTATATCTGGACTTAGCAAGGTGTCTCTCCAAAGAGAAAGGGTTCTAAAAGGCCAGTTCAAGCACTAGGGATAAATCCTGTTCCTACTGCCTATGGCCCACAGACTGTCCAAGCCACAAAACTGTCACCCACATTCAGAAGGCCTAATTTGGTCCTATGCTGGTTCCTTCTATCAATTCAGAGTCAGTGAGCTCCCAATAGCTCAACTGTTTCTGTGGGTGTATCCATCATGGTCTTGACCCCTTTGCTCATATTATTGCTCTTCCCTCTCTTCAACTAGTCTTCAGAAACTCAGTCCAGAGCGTAGCTGTGGATTTCTTCATCGGTTTGCACCAGTTGCTAGATGAAGGTTCTATAATGATAGCCATCAATCTGACTATAGGTCAAGGCCAGTTCAGGCACCATCTTCTGCTTAGGTTCTTAGCTAGGGTCATCCTTGTGGAATTCTAGCAATTTACCTGGTGCCAGGTTTCTAGGAGAACCCTGAGAGAGACATACATGAATCCCTTCAAGAAGGGAAATAAACAAGATCTCCTGAGAATATTGGATGTGTGGGGGAAGGGAAGAAGGGGAGAAGGGGAAGGAGGAGGCAAGCATGAGGGAATGGGATAGTCTAGATGGGGGAAGAGCAGAGAGGGAGAGCAAGGAAAGAGATATTTTGATTGTGGGAGGCATTATGGTACTAGAGTAAAATAAATACCTTTATATTATAACGTTTATACTATTTCATAAATATCAAATATTTTATAAATCATTACAAAGCTTTTCTTTTGCACACTTAAATATTTCCAAGTTTCATTAACAATGCTTAAAATGAATAGACAAGCAATTCTGTTTGTTTTAGTTTTTTTACAGTATATTCTGAGAATGGGATGTTTAATTAAATCTAAATGAAATAAATTCTAAGAAATCATACTCTTCAATTTTAGTACAGTTATAAAAGTATTGAAACAATTAAACTTCAGAAAATAATAATTTTTTTCCTTTCATCATACTTTTGTTGCAAAGTTGAAGAATTCCATGTTTTACCAGAAGGTTTCTTTGTGACTTCATTAACTGTTTTTTTTTGTTGTTTTTTTTTTGTTTTTTTTTAGAGAATGACTTCATTCAGAGTGCTCTTACAGTCAAAGTGTTGACAGAATCTCCTCAGGAATAAGAATCTATATTCAAACTTAATTAAATTAAGTCTTTTTCAAATCTTCAATGTTGCCTACTTATATTATAGGTAAATGCTCATTTGCATATCCAAATTTCATAATGTTTAAAGTATTATATCTGTACACTGTATATTAACATTTGCCATGGAAATTCTTTTCACATTTCCTCTTTTGAAATACCATATTTTGGGGCAATACATGAGTTTTGCTGGATTTTATGCTTACCCAGGGGCTTAAGCTCTGCCAACAGGAATTGTCATAAACCCATTTAAACCAGCATAATTGGATACATATTCAAAACAGAAAGCAATGTTCAGCTCTCACTGTTCCGGGATACTATATCCTGATAAACAAGGTAAGAAAAAAAAAAACAAAGTAAAAGTTGCATTATGATGTGTATTTTATCCAGATTGCATTTATGAGCAGCATTCTTTTTCTCAATACAGATATTTACTGGCAAGTCTTTAGAAGACATTAAGTGGAATCAGTTTGTTTTGGGGAATCTGTGTACCACAGAGAGTTGTGCAGTTGAAAGGAAAGAGACCATTGATCCTGTTCTGAAAATTAAACTCATAAGCCTCTTGTCTTCAATGAAGATAGCTTAAAATAAGCTGATCTTATGGACTGAAAAACTGCTGCATTAAAGGATCATTTAATCAGGTTCAATAGTAAGGACATCACAAGGTTCTTGGAAAAATAAATGAAATTCAGGCTTGTCAGGTATCCAGTTTGCTAGGTAAAATCCTAATTCTAATATATAGTTGTTTTCTGCAGCAAAATCCAACATAGTGCCTGTTGTTGATTTGTGTCACTTTATCCTGACAACTTTGGAGCTGGTATTAATTTATGTTGGATTTGATTACGAATGTCACCTTAGGGTTGAGGGAACATAACCACCTGAGAAGCAGCATGTGTTTAGAAGAAAGTCATTAGTTCATTGCTGGAGAATGGAGTAAAAACCCCATCATGCTCTCTGAGCACATTATCATTCACCAATGGTGTGGATGATGAGGATGCAGGAAGGGCTGATGAAGCCACAAACTGTAGAAGCACTAGTCAAAGGACAGAAAAGAACCTACACAAGAAATGTTTATAAAACATTGGTTCACAATCTTTCACCCATGCATGTCTTTTCTAATTCCTCATTAAAGTATAAGTATGGATTTTCAATAAGGAGTTTTTTTTCCACAAATGTGTACCAGTAGTTCTTAACAGACTGCAAAATAGAATATCAATAATCACTGAATGCGATATCATGTTTTAATGCTGGATTGAGTTGCTAATAACTGAGAAAAATACTGAAAAAAAGCTATGTGAAAATATGAAGTCTATGGAAGAAGGATATCACATCGGAGATTTAAAGCCAATCTAGTCTACAGAGAATTTTCAGTGCCAGTCCAGAATGCAGAAAACCCATACAAAAAATAAAAAATAAAAAAATTAGTTAAAAGGACCAAGACATCTCCCCTGCCTTGTGTCTGTGAACAATCATGGGTTCACTCAACAGAATGAAAAAATAGATAAAAGAATGGGAGAAAATGCTTACAGACAACGTATCTATAGATTGGTACTTTTTTAAAAATATATGAGGAATTTACCACAATCACAGAAAAAACAAAATGACAAAAAATAAAAATAAAAGTCATGCATAACTTGAAATAAAAAAGGCAAAGGATTTAAACAGACATTTCTTTAAATAAAATATGTCAACAGCCAAGAGATGAGACAAAAGATGCTAATAAGTAATTTCAAACCTAAACCATAATGAAATTTTACTTAATATCTTACATAATCTACAGTTAGTGAAGTTGTGCAGAAATTTGGATATGTTTACATTGTTGATGAGAAATTAACTGGGAAATATGCCAAGCGGGGGGG
>LOEQ01002263.1:159815-187594 GCA_001685075.1 Bramus lutescens | reverse complement strand
AAACCTGCAGTCCATCCACAGTCCTCAATTTTCCCCAGAGCCAGGGCGGCTTAAACCCTGCAACTAAAGCACAGACTCTTAATCTTCACAGCGTCTACATAGAACCTAGTGTCTTTGGTACAGGGACATATTATGCATGCTACCTAAAAGAGAAACATAAAACACCAAGCCAGCTACAAACCCTTTGATCTACAACAGTGTCCTGCCTGCAAGCTATGCTAGTACAATGGTAGTGCAATGCTTGTGAGAATGATCCACCAATTTCTGATTTGATGTAAAGCCCAATCCACACAGAATAGATATTCATAGTATAGGGCAAAACCATATACCAAGGAACTTAAAAATGTAGTAATATGACTCCAAATGTTATTGTGTTATAATCAGAGATCAGTGCCTTGCTCAGCCATCATCAGAACATCCTCCTGCAGCATTACTGGAAACAAATACAGAGGCCCACACACAGACATTATGTAGAGTGAGAGATCTTGGAACACTCAGCCCTAAATTGGATGTCTCCATCAAATCCCTCCCTTCAGAGCTCAGGGAACCCAATGGAAGAGGTGAATAAATGAGTGTAAGAGCCAGAGAGGATGGATAATACAAAGGAAACAAGGACCTCTAAATAAACATGAGCAAAGCTCGTATGAACCGACAGAGACTGAAACAGCATGCACAGAGCCAGCAAGGGTCTGCAGCAGGTCTTTAGTGTATATATTGTGACTTCCAGTTTATTGATTTTGTGGGACTCTAGAGCGTATTAATGATTGTGTCTCTAATTATAGTGCCTTCTCTTGGGCCTCTTTTCCTTCTATTTGGGTTGTCTTGTCTAACTTTGACATGGAGGTTTTGGTTAATGTTAGTATATTTTATTTTGTCATGTTTTGTTGTTTCCTATTAGAAACCTGTTTTTTTTTTTCTGTAAAAGACAGAAAGGATATGGTTTCTGATGAGAAGTGAAGTGCGGTAAAACTGGGAAGAGTAGAGGGAGGCGAAGTTGCAATCAGGATATACTTTATGAGAAAATAATCTATTTTCAATAAAAAGAAAAACAAACAAAGCAAGAGATGAGAAGAATAAATAATATAATATCTAAATAAAATAAGTCTATTTAAGTTAAATTTGTAAAAGTTATTTTAAAGAGGCAGGGTTAATAATAAAAATCAACAGTGAATTCCTTTGGATACTATAAAAATAGCGAAATCAACAACTGATAGATGAAATGACCAGAGAAATAATTTAAAGGTTTATTTTAGTATGAATTTATTATTTCCATATAAATCTGTGTGTCTGTATGAGCATGTGAGTGCAGGCTCCTGCAGAGGCCAGAACGCTGGGTCCCCTGGATTTAGACACAAGTGATTCTGAGCTGCCCAAGGATGTGCTGGAACTTCAACACAGTTCCTTAAAAAGTGCAGCAAGCATGTTTAACTTCTGATCCACCACTGTATCTTCCAGAGGCGCATTTAAACAAATGAAGTGAGAAGTTAAGTCAAGCTTGAAGGGAATGAAGTGGTCAGGATTAACGCATTTCTGTGTCCATGTGCTTCAGACAAGTTGCAAAGAATTAAAAACTCAAAAATTGGGTATTAATAATATTTCATGCTGCACATAAATTACACATTAACTTTATTTTTCTGGAACTTTGTAGAAAAATTACAACAATTTTTTAATATTTTTATTTAAATATCATGTCTCTCTATATGAGTGTGTGCATATGTGTGTGTAGCAACAATTAAAGAGGCTATGAATTTTGAGAGAACAAGGGGATGTTTAGATGGGAGTGGATTGAAGAATGAAAGGGAAGGGTAAACGGTGTATTTAATTTCAAAAATAGAAACACTAAATAATAAAAATAGCTAAAACCTTAAGGTAGTAACAAAAATGTCATCTCCCAATTTAAATGTAATTACTTTGTAAGAAATAAAATATTTTTCATTGGTGCCTGTTTTTTGATTGTAGTAGATCTACTTAAGAAATTGCGTCCATCCTATTTTCTAATATATCACACTTGCGTTTCATTAATTTTGGGAAATTCTCTTGAACTTTTTTTTATACTTATTTGTTTTATTATTTTGTGAGTATGAATGTTTTGCCTTAATGTATGTATGTGAAGTACACATGTGCTTGGTATCTATGAAAAAGTAAGTGGGACCAGTGGATCTCTTGGAACTTCAGCTACAGACTGTTGTGAGACACCATGTGGTGCTTAAACCTTGGTCTTTGTAAGAGTAATAAGTGCTCTTAAATGCAGCGCCAACTCTCCAGCCCTGGAAAATTCTCTTAAAAGAGGACTTCTTTTATGTTCTTTCTTTAGAGTGCCTCTGGATCTCTCATTTCTGAGTTGTAATTCTCTTGCAGTGGGTCTAGTAAAATTTTGATAGGTCTCTGTTTTCATATAAGTTATTTTAGGGATTTCTTTTGTTTCTTGAAACACTCAGAATTCTACCTTCTTTTTTTTTTAAAAAAAAGGTTGTATGTATGATCATGCTGGAGTTTCTATTAGCTCACTAATGATTGTTCCTTACGTCTTACTAAAGAGTTCTGTGGGCACCAGGGATGCATGTTGTACACATAGATGTATAGAGGCAAAACACTCATATGCATAAAATAATAAAATAAATAAATCTAAAATATTTAAGAGAATGCCCTAGATTTGATGAAGAGAGACATATTATACCTGAAAATGCATTGTCGATAATCACCAGTGGCTCTGGACCTAATTCTGCCAATATTGCTGGCAAGCTGTGAATTAGTTGCCTAATGTCTCTAGGCCTCCTTTTCTTCGTATCTAGTATGACAGCCCTCACTCTCAGAGCCTCAGTTTAGTTGAGAGGTAAGAAAATAAAATAAAAATATACTCTATTGATATTAAATAATATCACAAAATTGTTTAACTTAATATATTATTGTGACTTCAACTGTGTTAATTTCTTATCTATGTTACTTCAGAAAAATCAGCAAGTATTATTAGAGAATAAAAAGAATCTTTGTATTCTTTAATCTCCAAGAAACATATTGGGTACTCTGAGCATCAGTGTTTCCCCAGGATTTATGGATTATCATGATTCCAATTTCAAAGAATTCTCCAAAGATCTGTATGCTTTCAAGGTCTTTGTCTTTGCTCTTGAGCTCTGACAAACACAAATAAGGTCTTACATCTGTTGAATGCCTTTATTTTCCTAGCTGGCTTGTCATTATTCAGTACCATAAGAAAACACATAACCTAGTTTATTTCAACAGTGTTTAGCGCTGTGGTAATATGAAAAGAGTGAGCACTGGCTGGGAAATACATTGAGGACAACATCAAAAATTCGAGGTAGAGAGAAACAGAGTAAATGAAATCATGAACAAAACCTCTATGTCACTTCAGCTTACCTTGCACATGAGATGCAGTTGGCTTCTCGTCTTGTTAGCTAGAAATTTTTTAGACAATATCTAAAAAAAAAAGTCTCTAATTGTTTGTCATTTCATGTGTGGTATGAAATACATTTAAAGTAGTAAACACAGTGACAGACTGGATTTGCTGAGTGTGCTGACACTTGCTGGCATTCTTTCATGTAAAGGACAAATTAGTTCTGTTTGTTTAGCCCTGAAGTGCATTCTTTTCCATGCAAAGTAGATATCTTATGTGAATAATCCTTATTTCAAGGCCATGTATTTTTATGTATTTCGAAGTTGGCACACACAGAATCATTGCATTAAATAGCTAATGTTTTTGATATAATCAGCTGCAGCTAGTTTAAAACCCTAACACACTTTAAGAAATAGCTTGGAGGAGAAAGAATTCATCATATCACTATCTCTGGAGGTAACAGTTGATGCACCAGTATCTACATTAAGTTTTGCAAAATCCTGAAAAAAGTATAAACTAAATAAAGGTTTGTGAAAGGCCATTCACCACATCTCTTAAATATTCTGACAGAAAAGTATGCTAGTCTTAATATCCTGACCCATTAGTGCTACTATAGGCCATATATTGTTATGTATTATGTAGTCATTCCCTGCTGGTACTAGATGATAAGATAATTGTTTGCAATTAAAATTAACTACTTTAATTTGCCTGTGTATAAGTTTGTCCTTGTGATGACAAAGGCAGGTATATGGTCAGGTAAACATCAGTTCTAAAAAAGAAAACAAATAAAGTCTTTACTTGGAGTGCACTAGGAATGGCCACTGAGAATTTTTGTTCCTGATACTTTACTTCCAAAATTATAACCTTTACCCAGAGGCTACATATAAGAAGATGGCTGAAGCTGAGAAGACAAAGCTGGACACCTCATAGTTTCAGCTTCTGGACTGGACTGATCAACTCAGCCCCCTCCCCCATACCTCGTCATGGTTTCTTGATAAAGTGCCCAACGTATAAGTAGCTAGACCGCACTCTATTTTCTGGGAGCCCTCTTGGCATTCTCTCTCTTGTCTCTCTCTGTCCCTCTCTCTTCCTCCATTCTTCTCTCCAACTCTCTATTTACACCCTTCTTCCCCTCTTCCTCCCTCTCCTCTTTTCTCTTAATTTTCCACCTGTAAATCTATATTAATCTTCTCTTTAAAACTCATCCTTCATGGCCTACGAATATTGTTCTTCAAGTTTTCAAGGTAGGAATCTGAAAGCCATTGGCATAGGGTAG
The DNA here is from genome assembly GCA_001685075.1 of Bramus lutescens. Lineage (NCBI taxonomy): Eukaryota > Metazoa > Chordata > Mammalia > Rodentia > Cricetidae > Bramus > Bramus lutescens. The sequence goes on along the minus strand of LOEQ01002263.1, from coordinate 182,966 downwards.
CTTTTGAGGTCTTTGAGTATTGGGGGGATTAGAATACCCCCAAATACATACCAATAATTAAGAAAGGGTCAGCCATTTTCAAGGACACCATCAATGTCTCTAGTATCATATCTCAACTTATTCTCTCCTGTGTCTCTAGTTCTGGATCTGCCTCTTCCCCTTGAATCAATATTAGTAGTTACCTTGTACACTGATGTGTCTGTTTCTCTGTGCTTATTCAGGGTGACACATAAATGTTTTCAAGGCTTCACAGCACTGGGGGTCTCTAAAGGTACTCTTTTTTTTCCCCTAAAGTCAGATAAATTGCACTCAGGCCTCCAGGAGCTTCAAGACAGGGAATTAAGCATGGTATCCATCTTACTCCATTACTTTGTTCCTATGATTGATCTGCAAATCTATAGATACTCAGAAATAAGACACTGTAGACCATAACTCTCATTCACAAAAGGGAAACATCCCTGTGTCCACCTACTTCATCCTTGGGGATTTATTGAAATATGATACCACTGTTGAATATGTATCCCTGTCAATTTGTACTTGTTTCAACACTGAAAGCTGTCACTTAATTCAAAGCAGTGTTTGCACAAATCATCTACATCTTATGAAGCTCATATTATTCTGAATTCTCATATTACAGGCAACTTCTTCAGTTTAAACCAATAATTCTAAAGGTACTCCAAATTAAACACCCAAATCAAACAATTTGATCTAAAACCCACATATGATGGAAAACTCATGATTATTTGTATTTCTGAGTGATGTTACCTGACACATTATAATGCTTCCCAACTTCATCAATTTATATGAAATCCTCATAATTTCATTTTTCTTTACAGATGGATAACACTGAACATGAGTAATATGTTTTCATTATCCATTCATCAGTTGATGGATATTTTGACTGGTTCTATATCCTAGATAGGTTAAATAGAGCAGCTAAAAGCATGGATGAGTTTGGGTCTCTGCAACGGGTAACAGAGACTTTTGGGTATATGCCAAAGACTAGTATAGTTGTAGCAAACAGCAGATATGTTTCATGGTTTTCTTTTGTGGGGGCAGGTAGGGACTATTCCACTGATTTCCATAGTGCTTACAGAAATTTTCATTCTTACAAAGAGTGCTGGAAGGCTCTCCATTCTCAACATCCTTGCCATGTTCACAGGATATGGAAAAATCAAGTTACTACTGACTAGGTCAGTTATTTGATGCTGGATAGTTTTCGTAGCCCTGGAGCTTGTTATGCAGGCTGCTGGGGGAAAGTAATCAAGATCTTTTGCTCTAAGAGTCTTCCTATTCCTTGGTGATTAATCCTCACTAAGGTTGCTGATGAGACTCCATATTAGAATATGCCTCCTCTGAACACAAACATTAGAAAGATCAAAGGTACATGTGTTGCATACAACATGAACTAAATGAGACAACTTCAGGTAAATCAATCTGAGGAAGCTGGAGTGTCAGAAAGTTTTCCTTAAAGAACTAAAAAGCAAGTATAGAGAAGTGTTATTAAATAGACTGGGATTTTGATGGACAGTGTTTTTGTTAATGTGCAATCTTAAACTAACCATGAATTAATTATTGGTTCATCATATAAACATGGCTATCATGTTTATTTTCAAATTTGGCAATAATGAAGTCAACACAATAGTCAATTTCAACACTTCAAGTCAGCTTTCTAGTAGTACATGGAATGTTTGCTATTATAAGTGTAGTATAAAGTGTAAAGCTATGAAATATATGAGGCAAGAAAAATAGATAGTTGAAGAAAATCAAGTGCTTCTAAAAAGAAAGTCACTTAAATTGAGTGTTTACTGAATGATAAGTTAGTGCAAAATTTTCACTAATTTATAGAATTGTTCCTAAATCACAAAATGAAAAAAAAGACTATTAAGTTGCTTAGCTCATTGCAATGGTCTTATCAATGGCAACATGGTAATATCATCTCCAAGAGCATGGACAAATTATTGTGTGCATTGAAAAACATAAAGTAGTGGTGTGTGTTTGTAACCCCAGAATTTAGGATGTCAAGGTGGGGTGATCCTGAGTTGAAGAATAGCTTAGGTTACACAACAGAACTCTGGGCGAAAAAAAAAAAGGGAAAGTAAGTGAAAGAAGAAAAGATAATATAATAGTCTAACAGACATCTAAGCCCCCAAATTTAGGTTTATTATGCCCACATTTTAATCAAATAATAATCAGTAAATCCATATTCTATTTCCTTGAAAGTTATGTACAACATAGGTTAGCCATATTAAATAGTATTCCAGTATCATATAAATAAAAATTAATTCCCTCTTAGCTTCAAATTTGGAAATCATATTATCAACACAAGCAGGATAAATGACTTCACATTTTTAAGGAAGATATCATAGGGCTTTGAATTAATGTTTAAAACCTTGCCCTGTTTTAATAAACTCAGATTCAATTTTTTAAATTATCATTGACATCAGAAATACAACTTTAAAGTCCTTTAAAAGGAAGCATGTTCAACCAAGGGACCCCAGCCTGCTCTACAAGACAAGGGGAACTAATACTTTCAGGCAGATACATATTCATTTTATGATTATTTATTGGTAGCTGATGAACTAATTAACCAGATAAAAGAAAAGCAAGCTACCTTCTATCCTAACAAGTCAATAAAATGGAAGAACATAAAAAGGTGGTAAAATTTAGCCTTTTATTTTTTAATTATCTTGTCAAATTTAATAATCCCATCACTCCAGTAAGACAGCAGAAATTCTGAGCTTACTACCACCAACTAATACTGTATGCCTTAATAAAGGACTTGATTTGGAAAAGATTATTAAATCTTTGCAATCTTACATTTCCAAATCCTCTCCCATTTTTGAAATCACTGAATAGAACTTTCAATGGATATCCAGCGTGTTGTACTTGAGAGATCTCAGCTTTGGTGGCAAACAAACCAGGCTCTCCTCTTATTAGAAATTCTTTCTATTCTTGACCTGATTATAACATTCAGTCTCAGGCTCAGATTTCTTCCCTGTGAAATAGAATACTAATTGCATACTACTGGTGTGTCTGGGAGATTGTAAATATGCCTCTGGAATAAATGGAAAGCTGAATAACTACCATTTAAATACTCCACTGATGATATTAATCAACAAAAATAGGTAATTTGGCTTTCATTATCTAAGACATTTAACTGCATTTTCCATTTATGAGATACACTGAGCACTGCAGACATTTACAGATCTAGGCCAACAATTTCTTAGATATACTAGACTCTCTTCATTTGTGATTACTCATAGATATTAATCTTGAAATTTGCTAGTACCCATAGTGTCAATATTCTAAATCAAATAGCAATTTTTAGTATTTTATAGTACATCAAAAATGTAACAAATATAATCTGTAGTAGAGCACCAAGTTAGTTTATATAATGAATTTCAAAAATATCAGAAGCAATATTGCACATGGAAAATTGATGTGGGATTCCCTCTGTATGCTGTGAATACCATTGGTTAATAAAGTAGCTCCTTTCAGCCAATGGCTTAACAGAATATAGGCAGGCTAGAAAAGGTATAGAGAGTAGGTAGAGTCAGGGAGACACCATGTAGTTGCCACATGAGACAGGTGATGGATGCTGAACAGAATTAGCAGTAGGCCACAACCTTGTGTTGATACACAGATAAAAAGAAATGGGTAAATATAAGATATAAGAGCTAGCTATAAATATGTGTAAATTGACAAGTCAAGCAGCTCCAAGTTCTTAAATTACAGAAGTTCTTGGTTTTGTTTCCTGTTAGTCTATTTCAAATGTCTTTTCCTCTGAAGATTTTTTTTTAATTTATGTGTATATGTGTGTGCCCATGTATGAGTATTTGCATTTGGGTGCTTTCAGAGGGCACTAAGGGGAAGTCAGGTCCTCCGCAGCTTGAGTTATATGAAGCTATGAACCATCTGCTCTGGATGCTGGGATACAAACCCCTATCCTCTTCAAGACCAGCTCGTGTTCCTAACTGCTGAGCCATCTCTACAAACCCTACCCTAGAAACCATACACTTAGAAGTCAAGACCACAGAGATCTTTCTTGTCATTTTTACAAATATTAGTTTTATAGATGTTCATGAGAGATACAATGTGATATTTTAATTTGTGTAAAAACTTGCAATGATTAATTCAAGTAACTAAAATATCCATTGCCTTGAAAGTTACCATTGTGTGTTAAATGCATACAAAAATCGTTTCTTCTACTTTGAAATATATCACTCATTTCACTAATTTAATTTGTATTCTTGCCATACTCAAGGCCAATTAAAGAGGATATGATTAATTTCTTATAAAATATAGGAAATGGGTGGGCATAATTGTCTCCTCTTATAGTACCAGCACTGTAATGCTGAGACAGAAAGTTCCTGTAAGTTTGCAGCCAGCCTGAACTATATAATGAGACACACAGTGACACTCTCAAAAATATGCCAGTAAATAAATAAAACATGCACCTTCAATATCCTTTTATAAACATTTATGATGAACTGAAATGCCTATGGCCTTTCATATTATTTTATCAAATTTACTCAAATTCATGAATTTAATTTTAAAAATTTGTGTTGAAATAATGTTTGTTCTTATACACTTTCCCCTTCCTTCACTCCTCACCCACAAAACTCTATGGCTTTATTTTTTTCTTCTTCTCCTTAGAAAACAAAAACATGGAGAGAACAAAACAAAATCTCTCTCTCTCTCTTACACACACACACACACACACACAAACACACAGACAGACAGACAGACAGACAGAAAAAGAGTAAGAGAGAATACATAATATACAGGAAAAGACTAATAAGAAAGAAAAAAATGTCTATTTACTCAATCAAGTCCTTGACCAAAGATCAAACTTGGAGAACAATATTAGTTTTTTTCTCAATATATCAAAAAATAAAAGATTCAGAAAATATATTTAAATACCATTATCAAAATAATTCTTTAATAATACACTGTGTCAAAATGAAACATGATGCCAGTAGGTTGTTTTGGTTTTGATATCTGAACAGAAATTGAGAAGATGGCTCAATAGTTATGAATACTTACATCATGGTCACGGGTACCTGTAGTCAGATCCCAGTATCCATATAATAAGCCAGGCACCACCAAAAAAATACTGTCATCCTAGCTCTGAGAAATTTGGACATAGGAAGATAACTAGGGCTTGTGAACTTCTATCTTAAGGGAGAGATTTTGCCTCAAAATAATAAGTAGAGATTGATAGAAAATGAAACTCTCTTCTGGGCTTCCATATATATGCACAGGCACATGCCCCCTACACATGTTTACTCATAGACACACCCACAGAAATCAATAAAAATATGTATTTCTATATACATCCAGGGTAAAATTAATTCATGTAGATGTAAGATAAAGTGCATCAGGCAGGGTGAATGGGGAGGTATATGCTCAAAATCACTACACCCCAGAAGACGAGGTAGGAAGATACAGAGTTTGGGGCCAGCCTACACTATATAGGGAGAACTTACATTATATATACAACATACCAACCACACATACAACAACAGTAAATGTAAAACATTTATAAGGCATTAATCAATCAGAAGTTTATATTTCTTGTATGTTTTAGATTCAAGAAGCAAATGATAACATTTAAACTAAGAAGCTAGGAAATGTTGAATTCTAGGGAGGAGGAAATTTGAGCTAACCGTTTGCTTTGTTACTGTCATACTACAAAAGAATCTTGCTAGACATCTTCAGCTCAGCATTTCGAATTCAACTATCAATGAGAACTGGCTTGTGTTGGAGGAGAATGAATCCAATGAAAAATCAAGTGTGTTTGTTGTATCATTTTTTGTTGTTTCTATTTATTTATTTATTCTTGTGCATTAGTGTTTGACTTACATCTAGGTATATATGAACACCATGTGCTTGTCTAGTGCCTACAAAAGTCAGAAGAGAACTTTTGGATCTCTTTGAATCAGAGTTATGGATGGTTATGAGACTTCATATGGGCTCTAGGAATCAAACCATTCTCCTCTACAAGAGCACCAAGTCCTCAACCACTGAGCCATTTCTCTAACTTCTAACTTTGCTTCCTAAACCAATCGATACATTGCATTCCATTTCATTCTATAAAACATAAGTTCATCCTCTACCTATTGTATTTTAAAGTAGAAAATATTGTTTCAATTTTAAATAAATTTACCTAAATGACTCGAAATTCTTTGTGTTTTTTTCTTCAACATACCCAAAACTTAATTTTGAATTTCCTGATAAACCTAATAAAAGATTAAAGCAGGGTAATGTTTCAGTATTGAGGCACAATTTTTATGAAAAGATTCATTAGTACTGTTGAATATTAAGTCTGTCTTTTGCCCAAGAGCAATGGTACTTTTATTAGGACTTGAGATTTTCCTCTTTGCATGTAGCTGTGTTGCTGTTATGATTTCTGTATTTGAATCGTCTCCCAAATATTCAAGGCACTAAAATAATTTAACATATTACAATTCAATTGAGGAGAATGTGACCTCTAAAGCAAGCAACCCATTCTTATATTTGAAGAAAAATGCTGGTGGATTCCCTAGTCTCATGGATATTAAGGAGTATATGGAGATGAATTGCCTATAGTAAAATATCCTGTGACTACATAGACAACTATGTTCGAGACAACAGGGCCTCAAATACCATGCAGTTGGGTTAATTTTCTGCCTGTGAATCTTTGAGGAAGACTAGCTAGCAAGGTATTCCATTTATTGAATCATACTAATTTCATATATTCATAGTTTTGCTGGTTATCTCTCTCTCTCTTTCTCTCTCCCTCCCTCAAACACACACACACACACACACACACACACACACACACATATAAACTACAAATTATGATCAAAATGACCATAAGAGATATTCTTGGCAGGACCAGTTCTCAGTATGCTTTTTGAAAGTCAATTGAACACCCAATCTCCATTTTGTTCTTCAAATATTCTTTTATATGTATACTTTTCAGGGTCCAGATCACATTTTAGTAGGTTCTTCTAAAGAATATTGAAATATACTATTTCGCTATCCTATCATTTTCACCGTGACTTCATTGCAATACCCTCATTTGAGATGCTAACCCATACCACAACAGATTCAGAAGACTTCAGCAAAACCTAACCACTTATGTCACATACTTGTTATGTACCTCCCTCAGTGTCTCGTATGTTTTAGGTCTCAGCTTAGTGGTCTAATCTCACTAGGTTTGTTTTAGTTTTTTTTATCTCCCTTCTGTCTCTGTTTTTTTTTTATTCATTCTTCAGTAAGCTTACTGCAATGCTTGATTAATTTTGATTTGTAATTTACATAAGTGTGTGTTAGAAACTTCTGGGGAGACACAGCATACACATCTACACATACCAGTTAAAGAGCCTACAACAGACCAAAGTACAAATACTGTCGAAATCCAGTTTGTTAAATCAATGATTTTTATTGGGGTTAGTTACAGGAATATGGTGAGGGGTTACTTACAGAAGTAGAAATGACTCAGAGAAGGTTCCTTCACCAAAGCCCATACGCTACAAGTGATTGCTCACAACTTGGGAACCTGGTACATAGTACATAGTAACTTGCAGGCGCTCTACAGATTGAAGAATGATTTTTCTGAGATTCACTTGGTCTAAACTTCTTTCAGGCAGCACAGCTTGTTTCTGTCTCTTTCAGGCACGCGGTCTGGTTTCAGAATCTCTGCAGTTTGGCTGGTTTGAGAATGACTCTCAGTTGTCTTAACTATTGACCCTGGGAAGGAGGGGCCTAGTGAATCTGGTCAATTTCAGGCACTTTCTAAAGACTCTGAGTTGCTTTCCTTTTTGTTTAAGTTGCTTCCTTACAAGATGAAGTATTTCAATCTCAGCACAATGCTACAAATAATTAGTTTTCTATAGATCTAACTTTTGTAATAATAGAATAATCAAAATGGTGTGCGCTGAAAGATTAAAGATCTGTATATTTTTACACCAGCAAGACATGACAGAAATAAGTTTACATGTTGTGGTATTCAATGAAAAACTCAAATTTTAAGTAAATTTGTCATTGTTCATTAGGGATCTTTGCAGTGACACTTTTCAAAAAGGAACATTAAAAGAAAGTATTTTGTCTCAGCCTGTATTCAGTTTGTTAGTAAGTTATTTAATTTTGCAAGCTAGTGATTCTATTGAGTAATATTTGTATATGGTCTCAAAAGTTGAAATAAAAATATGTACTTTTTGCCATATACATCTGTGCAGCTCATGATTAATGTCAGATATTCAGTAAATACTTAATATAATTTAATATTTTTTCAGAAGCCACTTTGACTGGTGGTGGAATTAAGAAGACTAAGGTGGGATATAAAGGTTTTATTAAGTAATTATAAAAAGCACTAGAGAAATTATGTTTAATAATGGATTAACATCATACCTACATTGTACTCCACTGATTTTGGTATGTCGTATTTTCATTTTCATGCAATTCTAGAGTGTTTTATGTTTATTTCTTGATTTCTCCTTTGGCCCATTTTTTTTTTTTTACTGAATAGTGTGTTGTTTACCTTCTGAGAATTGTTATATTTTTATGTCATATTTTTGTTGGTGATATCAAGCTTTAGTCTTATGTAGTCAGATAGCACACTGGGTGTTATATTTATAACTTTAATATGCATCTCTTTCATTTGATTTGGATAATTGTCTTTTATGATTTTGTTAAAATATTTTCTGTGTCTTTGATTTAGATTTTTTTTAATCCTGCTTCGATACTTGTGATGCATATGTAAGATTGGGCTTTTTTATAGTGCTGAAAGTTCCTGAATATTCAACTTTAATTTTACTTTTATTAAATATATATAGAAAGTTGTTAATGTCTATAACTTTATCAATCCAAAGCTGGATACTTTTAAAAGTCATTGTTTCGCAAGCTTAAAGGACAAGGCAGTAGGAGACATGAAGGTGGTGTAGCTAGACGAGAGCCAAAAGCAAAGGGAGATCTAAGAGTAGAAAAAGGAGCAGTCATGAAGAGACAAGCAGCACGGAGAGACCACGTTTAGAAATGGCTTGGAGTCTCTGTGCATTCTGTATTATGAATTCCATTCTCCCCTGCTCTAACGCTAGTGAGTTTGCCTTACTGCTGCTCAATGACAAATGTTTATGACACTGCAGGATATTCCACCGTGCTCTCTGTTTTTTTGTTGTTGTTGTTTTTTTTTTTTTTGACAGGGTTCTATTTTTAAGGAATATCCCATCCCTTCCTAACTATTCTCTCAGCTGAAGTGGTTTTATTGGTTTGATTGCTTTTTTGTTTGTTTCAACTCAAATCTATTAAATCACAAAGTTATTTATAAAGCACTTTTGGGTCAAATATAGAATGGACAAGAACTTTTATGTGTTCTTAAACTTTATTAAACTTTATTAAACATTTTATTAAACTTACCAACTCATTCATATATATCATTCTATTTCACAGAAATCCTTGAGTGTCAAGAATTTTATTTTATTCCTCATCTTAGGACAATGAGTAATGTCATTTAAGCCAATGAACAGTGAAAGTGTTTATATTGTCTCATCTCTATAAGTGGCTTAAGCTTCAAGGAAGTCTTAATATTTAATTTGAAATGATCTTTCTCCAGAGTACATTTCTGTAAATTAAAAGCATATGGTTATAAATAGGAGACAATCAAATGATTCTCAAAACAATTGTGCTACACTTTGAAAATCGATTGCATTTTAGTTAGAACTTGCCTAAAAGCTGAGCCAGTGCTCTGTTTATATCACTGCCATCCGCATCATAAAGAAAGCTCTTAAGTTCTTAATTGCAAGGGTTTATGTCCTGAATGTCAGCACAAAAATCAAAGATATTCTCATCTTAGGCAGTATGATCTCAAATGAAGCAATTACGTGCATGCGCATGCGCTAATGTGTGTCTGTTTTTATGATGCTCTGCATTTCTGGAATGTTTTTTTTCCAGACACTTCTACCTGAATGATCCATACTGATAGTTTGTGTTTAAGCCCTTAGCCTAAAGGTTTAAACTTATATCTCTCCTTGGATTTCACTTGAATTTATACTTAAACACCAATTTTCTACTTTTCAAAACTTTCACTTTTTTAAAAACAATCAACTAATGTCTGGTGTGGGACAATTTTGTATTCTGTCAATTACATTTTAAATAAACACAGATTGGCCAGTAGCCAGGCAGGAAGTATAGGTGGGACATCCAGACAGGAAGTAGATGCAGGGCAAGGAGAACAGGAGTATTCTGGGAAGGAGGAAGCCCATTCCTCCCCAGTCCTACCCAGACACTTGTGACCTGCCCCACTGAAAAAGGTACTGAGCCGTGTGGCTAACATATACCAGAATAATGGGCTAATATAAGTTATAGGAGCTAATACAAAGTCAGTGCTAATGGGCCAATCAGTTTTTCACTAATGCAGACCTTCTGTGTGATTTCTTTGGAACCTAAATAGCTGTGGGAATTGGCAGGACAGAAACCCCAACAACAAGCATGCCCTCATGTTACAAATGTCAAGCATTTATTTTAAAATTTAATGAATAGAAATCTACTGAGTGAAATAGTAAATCCTCATTTTATGTTGCTCAAATCTCACATTTCTACTCAGAGGAGATACTTATTACTCTTATTTTGGCAAGTTTTCATTGCATCTGTGTGTCTGTATAATTTCAAGCACATTCATATATGTACAATATACAAATGTCATATATTTGTATTTGTAGCTAGGTACATTTATTGTCAAAGGTATTATTAGGTCCTATTATTCTACAATGTACTTCCCTAACACCACTTAAAGACTTTTCTTTATCAGTTCATGAAGATTAGCAGTAATTGGTTAAATATTCTGTGATACAGATATGTAATCTTGTCATGCATATATCTGTATAAATATAAATATAGGCTTTCAAAAGTCTATTATTACTAAAAGTGCTAGAGAGTATGTAGGACATGAGCAACTGAATTATTCATATTTTAGCCACTTCCTCTCTAAAAGAACCTAGCTGAATGCTGGTTAGTTGAAGTCAGTTGTTAGTCATTTTCATGACTTATTCAGACTTTCAAAATTCAATAGCAAATAAAAGAAAAAACACTTGGATACATATCATGTGGTTGTGTAAAGGTTCATTTTTCATACTGAGGTATCCAATGTGATTTAATTAAGGGGCTGATAACAAGAATGGCAATTTCCAAAGCATACTCAAACAGTATCATGTGAAATCTTTATATCACAGAATTTCACAGAAAATAGTCTATGAATAAATCTAATAATATCAACAAATGTCATTTGAAAATATGTTAGACAGATATTTATAGTTCCCTTAAGATATGTGTGTTCTGTATCTTATTTAGACCTTCACTGGCAAAATGATGAAACTGCCCTAAGGATGGAGCCACTACTTTACCACAGATAGAAAGCTGGCAAGGAAGAGCTCTGGTATCTGAACCCATAAAAACTGGTCTCCCCGAAACTGCATTCTTTCTACTGTAGCTCACTGTTCTTTTGGATTTCAAACATGTCTCCTCCAAATGTCCAAACAGTTGTGAACATGAAATTAAACTTCTTTGTCATCTGTGAGAGGCAGAAGAACAAGCCAGCACAGATGCCCAAATTCAAGACGCCTACGTCTCTGGAAACTGTGCATAGTAAACCTCCTAGACGAAGGCAATTTTGCAGCTCAGAGTAAATGAAGAATCTTCAGATAGAGCTCTTATCCCAGAATTCCCAGTGGGTAGAGTATATTCAGATCTTTGTAAAAGGAAAGCAAAAAAAAAAAACATAGTAGACAGTGAAGATGTCCGTATTTAAGCTTTCATAACTGTAAAATAATAAAGCTGTACTATGTTTGTGGCACTTAAAGTAAGTTGTAGTAATCACATACAGACCACTAGGGATGGGGTCGACAACTCTTAGAGTTTTGTTTCAACATGAAGAAAGTGAAGTTGGTTGTGCTATTCACTGCATCCTTATATGGCCACCAATTTGCGTAGTTTTGTTTAGGGCCTAGTGTAATTTGGAACATTTTCAAATCTTCAAAGCCTCTATTGCTGCATCATATTTTTTTAAATGTAACTGCCTTAGGGAAAATGCTTCTAGTAGTTTCCAGAATTTGAAGATGATGATTCTGGGGAGGTATGGCATTCAAAAGGAAATAAAAGCTGTAGATCCTAAGGTACTTGATGATTTTTATATATAAAATTGGAGCGTATTTGTAAGTGAAGTATAAAACTGAATGTCACCGTGTCTGGGATGCTGTCAAAGGAAAACTTAATTATGGTTTTAAATGGCAATGTGTCCTTAGTATGAGCCTTTCTGTGTTTTCAAAGATCATTTAAACTTAATTTGATGTTATTTGAGTTAAATTTAAAGACAAAATACTTCTTTTAATTTCCTGCATTTTAATATGTATTCATTGTTGTATTATTTTAAAAAGGAAATCAAACTATAAATTTATTTAAGTAAAGGAATCTCAGCCTGTTCTTTAAGAAATGTCATTCAAGAATAAATTACAAACCTTTGTTTTCAATAATGGTGCTAAAAATAATGAAGTTTTATTGCTTTTAACATTTTTAGATCTATAATTATTTTGGCTTCTTGTATAATTTGGGTGGAAAGAGAAATTACAGTTAAAAAAAGATGGCAGAGTATTTCTTTGTTTTCAGCTCTGAAACTCATTAGATATAAAACTGCTCTTTGACTATGAAACAGGTTACGTAGAGTTAATAATATCTTCTCTGCTCAGACTACACTCTAAATTTACAATGTGTAAAACTCAAGACAGATGAGTAATATATACTATATAAAATATAATGAATCAATGACGTGTATAGAGACCCAGAATCTCTAATTTCCTAGAACATGTTTATACATATTTGTGCATGTATATACATGTGTATAAAGGTTAAGTATATATCTCTAAGTAGACAGATACAGATAACATACGCATTCTGAGAGTACATTTTACATAATGGGGCATCACAAAACTATAAAAACTATGCAGGTCTGGTACTTTAAAATGATCAGTTTTCAATTAAAATTTCTGGTAATAAGAACACAGATGCTTGCTCATTAAAAAGCAGAACATGTGCAAATCACTCCATTTGCTATGAGATGCTTATAGAAATGGACTAAGATTTTCAGCTGCTAGAAAAGCATGGTCACACAATCAAATAAAGCAAACTGTTAATTAGCAATGTATAATAAATAAAGGTAAAGTCTGGCCATGATAGTGTATGCCTTCACTCCCAGATCTTGGGAAACAGAGGCAGGGTAATGAGGAATTAAAGATCATCATCAACTACACTGTGAATTTGAGATGATTCTGAGCCACATGAGACCTTACTCAGCAAAATGAGCATAACAAAACATAAATCAGTTGTTGCTTTTTAATATTTTTTTACTGGTAGATCTATCATTGAGAGCAAGTTTCTGAGAATTCTCAAAATAGCTAAAGTATTTATGTGCTGTAGTATGCATGCATAGGGTTGGGCATCTTATTTATGAAGCATGTATATGTCTCTTCTATTCCTGTTATTACATATTTTATTTGTTTTGTTTTGATTTAATATGGGTTTTTGTTTTGAAACAGTGTTTTAAGTAGCCCAGATGTCCTCAAACTTGTTTTTTAGGTAAGTCTGACTTGAACTCACTGAATCACATCCCAAGTATCATAACTTCAAGAATACATTACCATTCTTGGCATATATATATANGTCCTGGCTGGTCTGGATTCACTCTGTAGACCAGATTGGCTTCAAACTCTCAGAGATCTGCTTGCCTCTGCCCCCGCCCCACCCCAGTGCTTTGATTAAAATTGTGCACCACTACTACCAAGCTTGATATATTTTTCGAACTGTGCTTTTCAATTTTAATCTTACGTGATACATAATCATATAGATTTAGAATGAACCATATGACATTTCAATACCTGTATGCATTGTACAATTATCAAATCAAAATTAACTAACTTACATACACATCACTTTAAACACTTACCATGCTTATTGGGAAAAGAGTCAATACATTTCTTTTGGGTACATTGAATTAGCCATATACAGACGCATGTGCAGAAGAACATGTAACCTCATGCCTTGGAACAATCTGTCACTCTTATTATCCCTTTCCCCTTTTTTCTTTACTGCCTGCTTCATTAGTCACTTCTTTGAGATCAACTCATTTAGATTTGTTTCACATTTTAGTGGACTCATATGGCATTTGTCTTTCCATGTCTGGGTAATTTTATGGATGATAATGATCCCAAGGGTTCTAAATATTGACATTAAAATATTTTTCGTTTATATTAACCAAATTTCAGTTTTAAGAGATATATTTTACTATCTAATTTAAATAATTTTTAAACTAGGACTTAATTTGCTGTTTGCTTTATGCTTGTTCAATGATGAGCAATATGTTTTAAGCATCATTTTGAAAAAATTCTGGGTAAATATTCCAATTCTTGTCATCAACTCATTGAAAATAAAGAAATTAAACAGACTGAAGATAAACACACTAATTTCTAAGAGCAAGAAAGAGAGAGAGAGAGAGACTCTCTCTCTCTCTCTCTCTCTCTCTAAGTGATGATACTGGGTGAATGGGGAAATAAGGAGGATCTGGGAGATGTTGGGAAAGGGAAAGAATATGATCAAAAGATATTTTATGATTTTTTAATAAAAAATAAAAATATTGTTTTAACTATAATACAGTGAACTTACTAAAAACATACGTGGAAATGCACTACTAAGATAGAATTCATTTTGCTTTAACTCAGAGACCTTGTGTGTCTTCTAAGAGACTGATATAAGGTACTAAGTACTAAGTAGAGAGGGTATTGGTCTATTCATGTATTGAGAAGTATATTTACCCTTGCTGAATAAAGCAGACAGAAGACTCAAATCTAAATGCCACATACATCAATGACAGTTTACTTGGTCACTGAGCATGGTGCCTGGAATATGGGAACTGCACATGACTGAAAATAGGAACATTTTCTGTAATCCCAAATTAGTTAACAGCTGATAGACACAGAATCTAATAATGTTATGATAGACAAAGAAACAAAAATGTAAAGGTGAAGACTGTCAGTATCGAAATGGAAATGTACTATGTGACTTTATGTTGTAGAAAATGTTGAAGCAGATTGATAGTCGGAAATGTCAGGAAACTTTTTAGTAGACTTGAAGCAATTTACTTGAAAGGGAAAACAATCCAGGCTAAGGATTGAAATACAATATTTTATGGGCTAGGGGAAGATTTGGGGTACAATTTGACAAGCACTATCAAAAGACTCATATACTGATGGTTTGGTGCCATTTGGTGTTTATTAACAGGGGTGGTGTTTCTCTGAGGTGGGGCCTAGGCGAGGTAGGTCACTTGTGATAAAGTAGGTTACAAGGACATGCCTTTGAAGGCCTTTGAAGTTCCTGTTCCCCTACTCTGATGCTGTTTCCTGTCTACTCTGATATATATAGCTTCTGTCACATGTTTCTGTTACCATGTATTCACAGAGCCAAAATATGGAGTAAATACTTTAGAACTATAAGGTCAAATGCCTGCTTTCTCTTTATGTTTTGTCACATGATGGAAAGTTGCCTAATATCAAGGAATCTGGCAGAGACATAACCATTCTGATGGATGCAGCCATCATTGGGGAAGTAAAGCAAAATCTAAGGATCAATTTTACTACAACATGGATGGTTTTAACTTTCCACTGGGTGACAGGAAATGAAGAAAATGACGGATATGCAGAAGAGCAGGGACCCTGTGGGCTATGTACTCTGATGGGGACATACCAGCAGCAGCCCCAAAATGTGGTGTGCTTATTATATACAGCAAGAGGAAGGTGTCCTACCTGCTCTTTCCATTACCAAATGCTGTGACCTGCAGGGAGTAACCCAAAGGGTACTCAAGGGAATGAGATCTGGCAGATGGATGTGTTCCACTTTACATAATTTGTGAGATTATAATATGTACACCACACCATTTACACTTATTCAGGTTTTCAGTGGGTAACTGCCTTGAGCTCAGAAAAGGCTGCTTCAGTAATCATGCATTTATTAAAAGTTATGGCCATCATGGGTATACTTGCACAAATAAAATGGTCCAGCATATGTGTCTAAGAAAATGAAACAATTTTTTTGCTTATTATAAAACAAAGTATATTACAGGTATACCAAATAATCCTACATGTCAGGCAGTTATAGAAAGATCAAGTCAAACAATAAAGGATATGCTAAATACTCAGAAAGAGATTGAAAATACCTCCAGAAATAGATTGCATAATGCTTTATTAAACCTAAATTTTCTTAATGCTAATAAGAGAGAAACAATGGCAGTGGAGATACATTAGATAACAGAAAAAGCTTCTAAATTAAATCAGCCTGTATATTTCAAAGATGTTTTGACCTCACAATGGAAACCAGGAAATGTGCTATGTTGGGGAAGGGGTTTTTCTCTTGTTTCTATGGGGGAAGAAAAGCTATGGATGCCACAAAAATTAATAAAGATTTGCTTTGACAAACAGAAATGTCTTGAGAAAGAGAAATGGCAGCTCATCCACACTGGAGACAACCATACAAGTGGTAAGAAAACCTCATAAGTCTATGGGCAGGGTTCTGTTCTTGTTTTGCAGGAAAATATTCGTCTTCAAAGAGTCGAGAGAACTTGGACATCTAGATGCCTAAAAATGAAAAGATAGCTATCCAGAAAGAATCAACAAGCAAAGAGAAATCTGTCTTATGATGCTACATTATCTGCATGGTAAAATTTGATTATTTGGACATGTGTACATCTCTGCTTAAAAATAAGAGCTGAATTTGGAGTTGAACAATGGCAATCCCTCTCAAAATCCAAACATGCAGCTAAAAAGAAAAATTTAGAATTTCTGCATCATGTCAGGAGCCATCTGATATGGGACAGAAAAAAGATAGATTTGAAGGAAATATTTTAGTTTTCTCCATGCTCATATTGTCAATAATGTATCTTTTGTTGAATATATGTCTACATGAATAATGTTTAAGTTTACAACAATGAACAATAGATTTTCTTGCAGTAATCTCTGAAGCTTCCAGGAAAAAGATGGTTGCCACAGACCCGCTCAGGGGAGCCACTCAGACCGTGGGAGAAGCAGGGTCTTGGTAACAGGAAGGCACAAGTTCAGCGAATGACAGACAGACACAACCCACAAGAGAGTGGTTGGAATCTGCTGCGATTTTACTGAATTCATATTTTCACTATATAGTATTCAAACGAAGAACTAATCAGAAGGTCATATATCATTGGTTGTCCAGTATGAAAGCTTCTTTTAGTCACATCAGCAATATTTAAGAAAAGCATATTATCAGGGATAGGTATTAGACATAAAGCATCCTTAGAAGAGGAAATATTGTCCTTGGGAAAGTAAATCTCAGACAAGTGGTTTCATCTTAAGAATAGAAAGTTTCTGTCTCATTATCACTATCATGGCCTTTCCTCTTTCTCACGGAAAGACATAGAGTAGATCACTGGTTTTTACGGATTAGTCGAGAGTGCGCCTGTTGAAATATATTTTTTAGTACCTTCTTATGCAGCAGACACCATGGGGGTTGGGATCTACCAAGCCTATCCATAAAGTACAAAGTATAATATAATACTCTTTGTCCATCAACATTAACCTATCTATTCCCTTGCTCATCACACACCCTGTGTATGTCAAGGGTTCTTATACATTCCCGTACTGTGCTTCCCTTATCCCAAAGCTGTTCCTGAAGAGATAATCCTTGTCTTGTATATATAATGAATATCATTATTATAAAAGAGATTGTGCAAAGCCCAAATGTTGCATAGCCAGCTAATTGAGAAACCTGACTATGTCTCAGCTGTGGCTAATACTGGGCCGTCTGCCATTGACCTCCAGGAAGCCTAGTCCCATAGGACACAGCTTCCATCTGGCATATTGACATATGTCATGTCACACATACGACACTGGAGTTGGTGTGGCAGATGGGACCCCACAACAATGACTTCACCTGGTTAATATGATGTCATGATGCTGATAGCGCTATTATGAGAAAAGTTTTGATAAAAGCTTGGAAACGGTGCACTTTCTGGTCAGAACTCCAAATAAGAACTTAAAAAAAAATCCCTATCAACTACCCAGAGACCATTTGCAATTATACAAAACAGCAATCTTGAAATTTATCTACTAATGAGCTATTGTTTATGGACAATTTACTTTGGTTTAGTTTCTTATATATTAATATAAGTTCAAATTATGTTTGTTACTTCTGTTTACAATATTTGTATACCTATGCAAATTTATATTGCCATATTGCATGCATGAATTTTCTGTGTTGGTTCAAGATATCTTGTATATTGATTCAATTTCAGGGTATATTTTTCATATTGCATTATATATTTCTACCTCTGATTAACCTATCTATATATTGTTTACATTTTGGTCATTTTTCTCCTTTACTGCACAGTTGTTTAAAGATTGGTTAATATTCTGGTATGAAGTCTTAATCTTTAAGTAATGTAGCTATTACTTATTATAGGTGAATAGTCATTCATGTTTGTTATACTTTTAGACTAATTACATTCTTTAAATAAATAGAGATTATATTCTTCAACAATAGGTAACCGTCAGCCACTTCAAGGATCTATAGAACATGGCATTTAAATAACTTAGTTTTTTGTTGACATGAGACACAATTGCTTCTGACAGCACTGATCTATCCATGAGAGAGTGTTGCACACCAAAGACACACCACTTGGAGTTTGTCTTTTTCTTGGCACAACTGGCCTTTGGGCAAGAAACTGTCCATGTCTCGACCACTGTCAAAGTGTACAATGTCTGGACTGGAAAAGCAGTATGCAAGAAAAAATACTGCCAAACCTTGTCAAGACAGGGTAAGATGGTTCTGAAAATGTTTTTGCCTCTGAAAATGGTCTGTCAGTTACTCTAGGCCTTAGCCAAAGTTGGTTGATCCAACATTGCAAATGAGACTTTGGGTGATTGCTCAGGTAGCCAGCGATCTCTGTCATCGACTACACATTTTGGAAGCTGCTTTACTGCACTTCTTGCCTACTCAAGTAATATTATCTCCCTTCTCAGACCTTCAATGGGGTAGAAGATTAGATAGTCATGTTACCATCCTCTTATGATCTAGCCAAGCCATTTCCAGTACAAGACTTAGACTCCTTAAAATAGAATGGTTATTAAAACATTTATCATATGCTCCTTGCTCAATATTGTTTATGCTGGTTGTAATTCTAATCTTATACTTGATATCNTTAGACTCCTTAAAATAGAATGGTTATTAAAACATTTATCATATGCTCCTTGCTCAATATTGTTTATGCTGGTTGTAATTCTAATCTTATACTTGATATCTGTTCCTAGAGTATATAGTTTTGTATTGGGTTTGGAATGCTCTTATATAAAAAAAATGTGGAGGTGCTGTGGGAGCCCCTTTCGCTTCTTCAGCCGATAACCTTAAAGATACCAGCCCACTTGGTTGGTTGTGGTCTCTTAGACTATAAGTGTTGCTCTAAAGCTTGCACTCACTCTCTTGCTACCAGATCTCGTTTCCGGCTGCAAGACTCTGTTCCTGTTCTCTGTTCATGCAGAGGGCTGTGATCTAGGACAGTGATCTGTGAGTCTCCTCTAAATCAATAACCCTTTATTATATGTAATTCTGAACTAGTGTGGGATTATTTTTGAGTCTTACACCATTAGATGGTAGTATATTGATTACTTTTCTCCATTTTCAGTTTTCATTCTAACCTCTAGTACTGTGGAAGTTAGATTGCAAGGAGAAGGTTTCTTGTTCAGATCCAAGACAGTTCCTGGAAAACTGCGGTGCTTTCTGCAATATGAGCTTATCTTGAAATCCTGGGAGGCAACCAAAGTGATTGTTTTTACCATACATTGTTTTGAGGATCCCTTAGATTGCCCTGATCTATAACTCAAACTCATTGTTAGTACTATGCTTTTTTATTAGACTGTGATGTAGCTTTAATGTGCATGTATATTTTGTTCTCTCTCTCTCTCTCTCTCTCTCTCTCTCTCTCTCTCTGTGTATGTGTGTGTATATGTGTGTGTGTGTGTGTGTGATTTAAGGTATAAACAATTATGATCTCCTATGTTTTCTTCTACACTCTTTGTTTATAGGCTGAAGGGAGAGATGGCTCAGTGGTCTAGAGTTCAATTCTGAGGACCCATATAGTATGGTTCACAATGCATGCAGCTAAACCACTAAACCAAGACATCTGAATCCCCTTTTTGCCCTCATTGAGTACAGTACTCATAGACAGAATACACACACATAAATAAAAATAAAAATTTAACAAGCGAATTTATACATTCAAGCATTACAACTGTTAACTTCATATTTCATTATCAAAGTGGATGTGTCAGAGTTCTCTTGATGGTTGTCCTACCAGCATGTTTTAATGTGAAGAGTGTGCACAAAATATGTAGATGCTTGTATGTAATTTCCAGTAAAGACTAATTTTCATTACACAACAAGATAGACATACACACGTATGTGTGCACAGACACACACACACACTCAAACACACCCCAAACCCCAGAAACTGCATTATGTGATCACAGCATTACTTTTAAAGTATTTTTTATAACGTGAAGTTTCAAGATTGTAAATATTTATGCTTTGCAATAATGTAGCATCAGTGTGTACAGTTTGTTATTTTGTACTACAAAATTTGAATATGGATGTAATATACACATACTTACAATGCAGAAATCCCATTTCTTTGTCCCAAGCATGCCATTTCCTTTAATATGTTACAACTTTCAAAGTCAGAAAATAAGACTGTCTTTCTGAATTTATAATCCCAACTTTATTCTGATAATTAGTAATAGTATGTCACATCTATGAGATTTGTTTTCCTGCCAAATATCTCCTTAGATGATCACTTATGTGAAAAAGCTTCTAACTTCCTTTTGGCAACTGCAAATATGCTTAAGTGAGAAAGAATCAAACTTTAACAGTTCTGAAGAGTCCATCCTTGTGTTTTGCCTTGAATTTGCTGTTAGGAGTGGCACCAAAGAACATGGAAGATTCTGTACCTTGTACAAGATTTAAGTGTACACGTGAGTGAATTTCTCCAGGGACATAGTCTAGAAGGCTTACTTAACGCTTGGTTCAGAAGTAACCCATGATGTAGAATAGCATTGTTCTGTTTCCACAGGTCATGCAGTAAATAAACCAAGACTTGCACAGTTGATTACTTTTTCATATACTTAGATGTCATGAATATGTATACAGTCCTGTTTTATTTGGATTTCTTTTTGCCTAGCATAAAGTTTTGTTTTGATAGTTATAAGCTAATTTTCTGAAAAACGAGTTAAGAGTTTCTAGTTGATTAAACATATTTTAATATTCACGGATTTTCAAATACAGGATCCAAGTTCAAAGGTTGTGATTGAAGTCCAAACCTCAAGCATCTGAGTTGTGGGATCTTTTGATCCTTTGCTCTCTGACACTCCCTGAATAGAATCAGGGGGCAGAGCCAGTGTCCAGCTGACCAAAATTGGCCATAAGTAAGCCAGCAGTCTGTATCAAGAACACACACATGAAGGAAAGGGCAGGGACTAGAGTTTGAACTTCCTTTTGTTTCTGGGGCAAGGGGAGAGTTGCGTTTATCGAGGTGTCTCCAGCCAAAAAGCAAGGTCAGCTAGCTGCCACTCAACCTCTCTTAGCTCTCAGGTTTTCAACCCAAGTCTGATTGATAAATAGAATAATAGAGACTTAATTTAAACCTACATATCGGGACCAGAAGCCCTGCCAGGCCACGGCCTGAGTGGCTAATGGGCACTGAGTGTGGAACCATGGCACCGCAGACGATAATTAAAATATCAGCAGATTCATATGCAACTGCTAAGCAGAAAGCAAAACATCACCTCTGAGATAATGTGTTACATTATCATAAACCCTCTGAAGTTAACTTCCTGTAATGTACTTTACAATTGGTTACATAACAGTAAATTAGAGGATTTGTTTGTGTGCATTGTAACTTGTAGTTCCAAATTTTTTGCCACTGTGTTGTGAACTGGTTTAGCCTTTAAACAAACGCATTCTTTTCTTGGCAAAGTAGTGTGCTCACACAAAACCACACAAGACACACAGATTGTTTTAAGAATTATTTTCCACCAAAAGTCGCAGCAGCTATCCGATGTTTGCTGAGCCGAGGTATCTGTGACTCAGAACAATACACCACTATGGAAGAAAAAAATTTCTTTTCAAAGATTTAGAATTGTGTTGATTGACTCGTTTGAAACTGTGGTTCTGTGAGGGTGGCTAGACAAATTGCTAAGTATTTCTGTATTTGGTAAAAATAGCCAAAGACTTACTTCTTTTTCTAGGACTTGTTCCACACCAGGCAGCGTAATTCCACTATCAAGGCTGATCAAATGCACAGAGATGGTCATTAAACTCACAGACCAAATCTGAAAACATTTGTGAGTGTTTAACTGTTTCTGAATAGCTTTCCCAGCTAGCTAAATCATTTTCCCCAAGCAGTAATTGTCTCAATGTCCCCAGACATTAAAACCTATTAAAGGCTAATGACCCTAATCTTGTTTTCCCTACATAGGTGGAATTTTTTTGGTGCTCTGTTTTTTTTTTCTTTATTTGAATACACCAGGTTACCAGTTTTACAAATGTAAAGTTCTGTATATATACATGACACAAACCAAATAAATTCTCTGTAACTGTAGACTGGGAAGGTTATATTTTTGCCATTATTGAGTTGACTAAAAAAAATTTATCAAAAAAACTTATAATATTTAAAGAGATTGCCGAAGTATGTAGGAACTACCGTTCTCATCCCCACACTCATGGATTCCTTTCTAAGGTTCATGCTTCATATTATATTGCAGATATGAAGATTTTAAGCATTTGTTTCTTAGACTTGTTATTTTAAATGCAGTAGAAACAAATTATAACAAATTCTATCTTTTAAAATTATTAAGTCGTTGAGAAGTTTGTACAATATATTTTCATCACATTCACTCCTCCTCAAACTACCAAGATCCACTCTCCTTTCCCAGCCCACCCAAAAACTTGCCCTCTTTTTTTTTTTAATATCCATCAAAACTGGTTTGTACTAGCCACACATTCTTCAATATGCAGCCTTCCACTTGAATATGGTTTACTCAGCAGAGG
>LOEQ01002263.1:112134-155054 GCA_001685075.1 Bramus lutescens | reverse complement strand
AGAAAGAAAGAAAGAAAGAAAGAAAGAAAGAAAGAAAGGAAAGAAAGAAAGAAATTAAGGAAGGAAGGAAGGAAGGAAGGAAGGAAAAAAGAAGGAAAGAAAGAAGGAGGGAGGG
Source organism: Bramus lutescens (assembly GCA_001685075.1). Classification (NCBI taxonomy): domain Eukaryota; kingdom Metazoa; phylum Chordata; class Mammalia; order Rodentia; family Cricetidae; genus Bramus; species Bramus lutescens. The sequence goes on along the minus strand of LOEQ01002263.1, from coordinate 154,939 downwards.
AGAGAGAGAGGGAAAAATACTATCTAGAAATTTTTTTAAATGCCGTAAACATTCGTTAGTCTTCACTTCAGTTAAAAGAGTGACTGAAAGTCATTATACATTGTTTCATTATTTGTACCCAAACAGCTGCCACAGAACTTTGGGGACTTCATTAACATAACACAAGTGGTGGGAAAGTCAGTGGGACAGAGTCCTTCCACATTTATTCTGTGCAGATCTATCTGAAGCTCCAGAAGCACAGATAACACTTCTGTACATTCTGAAATCAAAACTTTTATCGAGCTATAACGGCTGCGAAGAAGAAAAGATACAGAGAGGAACTGAAGAATGAAAAGTACAGGCCACTTGTTCACTGTAAATGTTCAGGTTCAGTCCCTTTCATTAGATCACATTACAGATAAAACAAGATTAACATAAACATCCATCCACACATTCTCATTCAAATAGGAGGCTGTGGGAAGTTGTGATATAGACACACAATAAATGAAACCAAAGTGCCCAGAAGAAGCTTTTCTATAATCTTCAAAATTTATAAACAACACACTGGATGCCTTAATTTACCCACATCCCTGCTTCAAGTCAAACCCTGAGTACTTTTTGGAGCAACCACATTAGGTCTTAACTAAAATCTTACCCCAAAATTTTTAACAGCAGCGTATTTGTAAATAATTGCCACCCCAACTCTCTGGCCATCCCTTTCATAGAGGCAAGTTGTGCTTAATTCACTTATTTCTATGAAAACAAATGTTGCACGAGCACTAAACTCACCATTGATATAAGCTAATCACTGTCTTGCCAAAGCAACATCTAAAATCCGAGTATACTTTGCTAATATGAACTTAACGAGGCCCACTATTTTTGTCTCTGGTTTTCACGTTTCTATAAAAGGCTGTTTGTACCTCTCTGGTGCTTTCTTTCTGTAATAGAAAGACATGTTACATAAGCACTGTGGCCTTGAGGAAGGAAGCAATAGTTAACTTAAATGAAGGAAAAGGTGACTTTTAGAGAAATAAAAGGCTGCCAAAACATTGAGGAAAGTTGGGTATTCTCATTTTGTTTCCATAAATATAGAATGGACTATCAAATGTCTATTTTGCAAGTCAGAGTTTAAAAACAAAGGTCCAGTGTGATTTAATACATACCAGATGTGAGCAAGAGGCAGGAAGAAGGAAAGGGTTGTGGTGTTATGCATGTCTACGAGGAAAATGAAATGGAAGCATTTTATTTTATTCTGGCACAAACCAAAGGTAATTGTGCACTTGAAAGCCAGTCCAAGAACGAGCTCACTTTTATATCAAGCTTACAATATGATAATCATTTTCCAATGAAAGAAAAAGCACTTAGATGAATACTACTTCCAGTTCTGTTTCCAGATAAATTTTTATGCTTGATATTTTCACACAGTTCCAATATCACCATTATATTGCTCTCAATATTGAAGTATCTCGATGAACTTTACAGTTTTATTGCTTGTTTGTTTTTCTTTGTTCTTTTTTATTATAATTCATGGAAGAAAACTAGAAACTTGAGAAATTGTTTTGCTGAATTATTAACAATTATTATATTATTAGTGAAGTTATCAATTATCACTTCCAATGTTTATTGCTTACTTTAGTGTCTATGCACTGAGACTTTAGGATTCCTCAACAGACAGCCAAAGGACTGTAGTAGTAAAATTTCTTTGTGGCTCTCTCCTTCACATGCTTCATTAGCATTTTGTGGGACACAAATTTATTTTGAGCTGATTTCTCTTAGAATATGAAATTTATTAATTCCTGAGAGAAACAACTCTTTAGGAAAATAACAGAAATTTCTCTGTTATTTTCCTTAAGATAATAAAGTAGTAATATGTTTTGAGGAAACCATATACACAATTGCTTATTTATACTTTACATGTCACCATACAGTAAGAAAAGAAACTAAACATTAGGATCTCAGTTAACTATTGACAGATGTTTCTGTCACACCAGTTTCCACATTTTTGACAGAGGTTTCTATCCTGCCTGGTCCCTCAGCCTTCTAGTTCCAAATAAGGACACAGAGGTCTACATTAATAATAAACTAGTTGGCCTCATAGCTCAGGCTTCTTATTAACTCTTTCTTACATCTTACATTAATCCATTATTCTTGTCTGTGTTACCAACGTGGCTTGGTACCTTTTTTAGTGAGGCAGTCATATCTTGATCCTCTATGTCTGGATAATGACTACATACTGAAACTTCCCTCTACCCAGAATTCTCATTGCCCTGACTCTATTTCCCATATGGTTGCCCCGCCTACACTTTTTGCTTGGCTATTGGCCAATCAACATTTATTTAAAATATAAATGACAGGGTACAGACCATTGTCCCACAGCAGTTAACTGCAATACCTTTCTGTAACGAGACAAGAGAAAATGCAGGAAAGCATGTAAAAATAGATATTACATGAAATAATATTTTCCTATATTATTAATTGACAAAAACCATGGAAAGAGAAAAAATCAAACTAATCTATAAATGTATGTTGGGTCCACAGGGGTCATGCAAAGATGGGGACAAACCACCGAACTTTAATAAACCATAAGCAAACTTTATTCCAGAAAAAAATTAAAAATTAAAAAAAATAAAGTAAATCTCCATGGGGCACAAAAAGCTTACCAGCTAGCTGAGACCACAGCCAGAGATAGACTTGTAAGGTTGTGGCAAAGGCTGGTTTTTGAACTCCTTCTTTTTAGCAATTATTAGGCAATAACAAAAGAATTTTTACACTCTCAAGGTAAAACTTAGATACAAATTGCCCTTCTTTGCAATTTCCATTAACAGAGTTTTTCATTTAAATTAGTGTTTGTATTTACTCCATCATTTTTCCTTTTCATTCCTTGATAGTGTTCATCAAGGCTCTGCATCTCCCCTGACAATGCCAGTTTCTCATAGCAGAAAAGAGTATAGAAAAATATAAAATCAAAAAGTCAAAAGTCACATATATCCCACCATTAAAAAGTTAACTCAGCCCACATCAATTGGTGGTCATGAGTGGCGGGGGTTTATGTAAAAGCAGATCCTCAGTTTGCAGAGGACTGCGTCAGCCTTGCATATAGAGCTGTGGGTTGTAAAGCAGAGTAGCCCACTGTTAAAAGTTAATCTTCAAACTGCTGACAGTTTGCTCTCATTTCCCTAGGCTTACAACTTTTTTTGTTTATTTCTACGTTTTTATTTCTGGAATCTACATTTTTATATTCTTATTCTTGGACTCTTCAATGTAACCATATATAGCATATAAATAGGAATTCATTTGCATGCGTTTTTGTGAGGGAGTGCACATTTGTGTGTATATGCATGAGTGTACATGTGTGAATGTATGTCTCTGTGTGCATGTGCCTGTGTATGTGTGTGTGTTTGTACATATACATGTATGTGGGTGTGTATGTGTGTCACTCTGTGTGTATGAGTGTAGGAGTAGGTGTGTGAATGTGTATATGCATATGATTGTGCATGTGTATATGTGAGTGCATGTGTATAATGACTTTTATGTTTCATTTTCTAATGTTCTCATAGTGAGCATCAATATTAAAAACTGAGAACCAACTTAAATATTGAGCTTCTTAATATGTGTCATTTTCATTTATTGTGATGTATACTTTCTAATTTTTATATTTCTATTTATTGATCTAATTTTTCTGTTTCATTTTTTATCATGTGACATTCTTTGAAGCTAACCTTTTCTTTCTCTCCAGCACAGGCACAAATGAATTTGACGGTGAAGAGTAACAGCAATTTGAAAATCTACCTCTTAGTGCCTAAGTTTAATATATTTGTATTGTTTCATGAGTTTTAAGAAAAGAATAATTTTGTAAACTATTGTTTCAGGAATTTTGTCTAGAATGAGGTAAATTATGAGCAGTGTATAAAATGTGTAAGGGAGGATAATTAACCTTAGACTACCCTCTCCAAGCAAATAATTTTGATTGATATAAACAATCCTTCTTGGGCTTCACAGCAGGGTGCTCAGGCTGGGAGAAATTCTTTTGTGTTGCATTCATTGGTGTTGTAACATGAGACCCAGTGAAGACTTCTCTGAAGTGCTATTTTCTCACATGCATTCAATATCATGGTGAGGAGAAGAAAAAGTAGCAAAGACAGACAGAGGTTGCAATGGCATCAAGGGTGAGGCCTATTGCAGCTAACACTTAACAGCTGCTAAAGAATCCATCTTCGAGGTTGCTCGGCAGCTAAGACACTAAGAACTTGGAGGGAGCATGATGAATGAATAAGTAAGGGTATCACCTGTGGACCCCATCCAAAGTCGCTGTTCTGAATGTTTTCCCAAATGCACACACATGGTTCTAATACCACCAGCTTTTGATATCCGGCTCCAGAACAGTCCAACTTGCATTTTGTAGCCAGTTTAGAAGACCTGGCCTCTGGTTTCCAAGAGCAGAGAATTGGCAATGTTCTTGATAGTTGAAAATTCAATGACCATTTCCTTAGCTAAGTGATCCCACCCAACCTGCTGTGTTTCTGCACATGCATATGTGAGCCCCTCATACCTAGTTCCCAGAGCTTTCCACTCCCAAGCTCCGGAATGAACTCTGGACAGAATCAGGTACCCAATCTTCCTGGCAGTGACTGGTATGTTGCAGAAGAAGAGTCCTTGAAGGTTGAAGAAGCAGCTGAACAGTTGCAGAGCACCCAGGCCCTGAAGCAGGAGGGAATCTACAATAGAGTGACAATGAGAGAGTTGGCTGGGAAAACTCTAAGGAGCCAGAGAATAGAAACCATTCTGCAGAACTAGGGCCTCTGACTACAGGCTGAAAGGTGTAATGCTGGCTACTGCCAACAAATGGCTAAGGATACCCTTGGTAAATCTTACACGAAAACTATATGCTAGAATATGGTGTTTCCCACTTCCTTCCCTGCCTACGTCTGCTGCTCATGACTGGCAATGACTGGAGGAAATGAAAGCTCCTGGAGAGCAGCATTTGAAAACTTTGATCTGTACCAACCATTTCTCTACATTCCACCCTTTTAAGTGTAATCTGAATTTTATACTGTGATGGAACCTGTTTTAGTCAGTGTTCTCTAGGGGGGTAAATCTAAAAAAATAGGGATTATTATATGTAATAATATAGGCTTACAGGTTATTGTCCAACCATTCCAACAATGGCTGTTTCCCAATGGGAAGTCCAAAAATTCCATAGTAGTTCAGAACACAAGGCTAGATTTCTCAGCTGGTCTTCAATATACACTGGAATCCTGAAGAAACGGGTTCTAATTCCAGTGAAGGAATGAACTTACTAGCAAGGACAGGGACAATCCATCAAAGAGCAAGCACTTCCTTCTTTGATGTCCTTTATATAGGCTGCCACCAAAATGTGTAGTACGGATTTAAGATGTGGATATTCCCAGGTCAGAATACCTGGGTTTAGGCTGGGTCTTTCCATTTTGAATAATTCAGTCAAGAACAATGCCTCACACACATACACAGATGCTTGGGTTTTAGTTACTCCAGATGAAGTCAAGAATGGCGCTCACAGAACCTTGGTGTTATGTGCTTTCTGTGTCATCTTTCAAAGTTATTACTCTGTATTTTTTTTAGACTTTTGTGATTAAAAAAATGAAGTCAAAAAGCTGTTTCAATACTGTTGTTTTGCTCACAGGGTCCCCCATTTGTTAGTCATATGGAAACTGCTCTTCTTTCTATTACTGGGGGTAGGGATTGTTTATTGTGCTTCTTTCTGGCTAGTGTGAGCTATAACCGTATGACAAGTTTAATTCTTTCTATTTTATTTATTGTGTGTGTGTGTGTGTGTGCGTGTGTATATGCACATGTGTCTGTGGGTGTGTGCATGTATGTTTGTGGCGGATGTGCATGTGGAACTCAGAGGATAACTTGTGGGAGCTGATTCTCTCCTTCTAACACATGAGTTCCTGATGTGAGATGTTCTTTTCTATATGTGTTGCTTTTACTGACTAATGAATAAAGTTGTTTTAGCCAATGGCTTAGCAAAGTAAAGCCTGGCAGGAAATCCAAACAGAGATATAGAAAGAAAGCAGTCTGGTGTGGGAGAATTGTCTGTATTCTGTCAATCATGTTTTAAATAAACGCTGATTGGCCAGGCAGGAAGTATAGGCGGGAAACCCAGACAGGAAGTAGAGGTGATGNCAATGAGAACAGGAGAATTCTGGGAAGAAGGAAGCTGATTCCTCCCACTCCTGCTCAGACCACCAAAGAAGCAGGATGTGATCTGCCCCACTGAAAAAGGTACTGAGCCACATGGCTAAHATARATCAGAATAATGGGTTAATATAAGCTACAAGAGCTAATAAGTAGCCTGAGCAAACAGGCCAATCATCTTTATAACTTATAGAGATCTCTATGTCATTTTCCTTGGGGCTTGCCAACTGTGGAGTACCAGGCGGGACAGAAACCCCAACAAACAGCCCCTCCCGTTCATGTTATAGTAATTGAAGTCAGGGCGACGCCATGTAGCTGCAAAAAGAAACAGACGCCAGAACTTTGTCCTGTAATTCACAGCCTTGTGGAAAAGCACAGGATTATAGAAATGGGTTAATTTAAGATGTAAGAACTAGCTAGAAATACTCCTAAGCTATTGGCCAAACAGTATTGCAATTAATACAGTTTCAGTGTAATTATTTCAGTCTGGATGCTCAGAAAATGAATGAGCAGTCACCGACTACAAGTTCCAGCCACAGAATTAAAGAGTCATAGGACTTGGTATCAAATGCCTTTAACTTTTGAGCTATTCCACAACCCAATCACATTCTGCAAAATATTTTTTGTTATTATTGGATTGTATTATTTTTTCTGTTCTTCCTATGTTGCCTGTATTATAAAAGTTTTGGTAAATTATTAATGTTTTTCCTCAGATTCATTTTTCAGCTCCAATGTCTTAATCCAGTTTTCATTCTATTTTTTTAATTTGTTTAGTTATAGTTGTACTCTATATAAAATTAAATATTTCTAAGTTCTTAATTCTCCCTTCCTCTGTTAATAAGCCAGGCATGGTGGTTCATGCACGTAATTCTAGAATTATGGAGACAGAGACAGGAATATTTAGAGTTCAAAGCCAGTCTGACTGGGTAACATAGTGGAAATATGTGATTTAGAGGCATGAGTCTCAGAAGGTTATGGTCATCTTCTATCACATAGGAGTCAGAGGTCAGTCTGTGCTACATGATACTATATATATGAAATGTTTATATTATTTAACTTTCATTTCACAAAGTTATAATTTTTCTAGTTTAATTTTTGTGTCTCTAAGTATTGCTTTTTAATTTGATTATCTGATTTATTTAACAAAGATTCCTTTTGAATTACTGATTATAGTCTCAGTATTTAATTGGGAAATGATTATTTATCCATGAAATATCATTGATGTCTATGATATAATATTATCTTGAATTATTTGCTTGACTAATATTTCTCAATATTTACTAATAAATTAATGTTTAGTAAATCAGACACACTATGACCAAATAAACATTCCATTATAACGTAGCTTTTCAAAGGAAACTGGTTATGTATGTCACTGTGTCTCCCTATATTTTAAGGATCGTTCCAATTATCTATGAAAATATTGCACTTTAACGTACACTAATTCAATGAACTTGATTCTATGATCATTTTATGTTAAAATTGCTATTATTATTTATAGAGTAAAAATTCTTTTGTTGACTTTTTACATAAAAAACATGACTAGAAGCCAAAGCTTATCAGAAAATCATAGTTATTTGACATAAAGTAACTTTTCAGTATGTCATGAATTTTGATACATTGCTCATTTTTTTCAAAGAATTTATGATAGCACCCTAAGGGATAGCACTCTGGTGGCACTATTCAAAACCTAGCTTGTGGAGCAACCCCATTATCAAACACACTCTGGGGGATCAAAATATAAAATAGGAAGGTGTTTCTCTAAATGTCAAGACTAATTGAATCCTTTTTTTCTGCAAAATATTCACTGACAATTAGGTACTCTTCCTCCTCTCCTTGTACCTGGTCCCATTTCTTTCTGTTGTATTACATCCAGAACCTCTTCTTCCTTATTCCTTCTTAGGGAGCCCTATCTACAATAAAAATCTTGGCATTTTCTATCAAATTACAGATAAATCTCCCCAATTACTTACATATAAAAGATACACCATAAATACAACAATGTATTTGAATTTGAAAAAGAAACTCGTCATCATTCTAAGAGACTGTTTATTGTTACTTATTCCAATGTTTTTCTATTCTTAATAGTACTCACACATTAAAGACATATTTAAGTGTATACACTGACATATATATTTATATACACATATGTATATATGTGTGTGTGTGTGTGTAAGAATTATTTGCTATAGAAGAATACTTTTTATAAAAAGCCAAAAGACTATACGTTTTTAATCATGAAAGAGCATCTTCATTTTACAAGCCATAACAAGATCTCTTAGTATTCACTGAGTGATAGAAGATGGTTTTGAATCCAACTGTCCACTAACATAATTGCCCTGGAATTCTTTACCTATATCCAAGCCATTTAAATATGAAGTCTAATTAATAATGAAAATATCTATGATAAAGTATAATAACATGCTCTACTAGGCTAGATAGAGCCAACCTTAAATGTATTTAAAGGATGAACAAAGAGGACAATTGCAGATACTTTTCCACATCCCTACCTTCCTTAATTTTTTCAGAAATCTCTATTTCATCAGATACAAATGATAAATTGTTCAGTGTATTCAAAAGTCATCCATAAAATAAATTTTCTTAAAAAAGTTAAAGGGAGGGAGTAGAGATAAGCTTCAGGTGGCAAGCACTTGTGATGCAAGCCTGAAGACCTGAGTTCAGATGCTCAGAACCCAAACAATGGTGGACACAGCAGTGCATGTGCAATTCCAGCACTCCTACAGGCAGATAAGACCAATAGAGGAGAATAAACAGGCGTTAGTGGACCACCTAGCCTGGTGTGTGCAGCCACAGACAAAAAGGGATCCTGTTCTAAGGAGGGCTGAAGGTAAGGACAGATGTCTAGGATTATTCGCTGACCACCACAGGTATATAAATAGCAACAATGGTGCACACAAACATGTGCATACATGTTGTGCACAAGCAAACATTTAAAAATGTTTAAGGATGGGCTATAGAGATGGCTCCACAAGTAAGAATACTTGCTGCTCTTGCAGAGGACTGGGGTTCAGTTCCCAGTACTAAATGGCAGCTCATGAAAACTGGACTCCCTAGTTCTAGGGCACTCAATATCCTCTTCTGACCCCTGGGGACATCAGGCATGCTTGTAGTACACAGAAGGACATACAGACAAATACTCATACTCTGAAAAGAAAGGGAATGAAAAAAACCCTAAAGATTTACAAGAAAAAACCCACAGAGTGTAAGAAGAGATGTCTACATTCTTTTCCTTTATTGTTTCTGAGGCAGGGTTTCACCACATCCACCAGGTTTGCCTCAGACTGTGAGACCCTCCCCTCTGCCACCGCAGGGCTAGGATTGAAATCATGGGCTACCACCAGGAGATTTATACTTTCTGTTTAAAAAGTTGCATATTTATCTACAGCATTGCTGTTGACTTACTGGAAGAGGAAAGGAATCAAGATGATTCAGCAGAGGTGAAAGGAGTAAGCACTAACTGCTGATGAAGTCACAGCGAGGTGAAGACTTGGGCGACGTCAGTGGTCTTGTTGGGTATCACAATAAAGGGGAAGAATGACCTTTAGTGGGTGGTATTTTCTACACTTGACACCAGAACACTCATCTGCTCCTAGCTACATGAAGTCAATTATGTATTTATAGCTCTTCATATTGGTGTTCTATGCATTTCTGGAGCCTTCAAGACTTATTTCTATTATTTTTAATTATCATAGAAATTTATTTTATTAGTTTCAATGATAAATACTGAGGAAGGAAAATGGGAAGTTTTGGCTTTGTGTTGGAACTTAACCACATTCCTGGCCTCTAGTTATTTGCAGAAAGTCAGCATAAAATGAACAGTGTAAGAAAAACAGAATACTTTCCTTTTGTGGCCACAGTGTTGTATAAAAAGTTGTGGCTAGTCCATACTTTTTTAACCACTGTATTGATTTTTATCAAAGTAAGAAAAAAATACCAAATTGTTGCATATGATATATAGCAGAACTAAGAAACTTTTGGAACACATGCTACCTCACCCACAAAAGATTACTATAATAGTTCTTTTAGCAGGAGTTTTTGAGGTTCAAGATTTATTGTGTGGTATTGGAATTTATGAAATGTCTGGTGTACATCAGATGTACTGAAAGCTTAATGTGTGGAGCATAGTGTGAATTGAACCAACTTGCAATCAAAGTCTGCTTCAACTAACCATCTGAGCTGGCCATGATGTTGCCCGCGTATAAGCACTCACAGCCTAAAGTGTGAGAGTTACTCGCCTGAGGCCAGCCTGGACTACATAGTGAGTTCTACATCAGTCTGAGATACAAACACTGTGGGCTAGGAATGAGGCTCAGCAGCATTGCTCTTACTCCCCTAGCATGTTCAAGGAAGGCTCTGCATTCATTTCTCAACAATGTTGGAAGGAGCAAGGGAGAAGGGAGAAAAAACACCAACCTTCCAAATGGATACTGATGAACTATAATAAATCCCAGAGTAAAATACATAGTAAAATACATTATCTTGCTCTAGAACTATACATTACTTAGAATGGTTTACTAACCGCATTCTACTAATTTAATTTTGTTATTTTATGACTGTTAATGACAGATTTACAATAATGTATCGTAATAATAATCTGTTCCCAAACACTTGTGGACAAACAGACTAGCACAAAAGAAAGTCAAACATAAATAAATAGGTGCCCAATTAAAAAGTAAAGTAAAATACCCAATCAGAATTAAATTCCAGAATCCCAGTGTGTTCATTCTCCTGCAAAAGGTGACATATTTGCTACCTACTTAGATACACACACAGACACAAACACACACACAAACACACACACATACACACACAGACATACAGACACATACACACACACATATATATTACATATTATATAATGAAACACAATATATGCATGGCATTCAATGCATGGGCAGCCCATATATGGCATTCTGTTGAATTTGTCCAAGGTCTAAGTTTATGAGGATGACTGACCAGGTCTCTTCCTCAAAATGGCACCAGATCTCATAACAGATAGTTGTAAGCCCCCATGTGGTTATTGGGTATTGAACTCAGGACCTTTGGAAGAGATGGCAGTGCTCTTAACTGCTGAGACAGATGGCTCAGCCACTAAAGGCTAGGCTCACAACCAGACCCCACAATATACACATTATAGAATATAATGATTTTATATGTGCGGATATATATGTGTGTATTAGTATATATATATATATATTATATAACTATATTGATAGATCAACTTGATTGTATTGACAACTTTTTTGAGCTTTGTATGCTGACCTCAAAATGAAATATACAAACATCACACATTGTATTTGCATTTGAGTACTAACATTTCTTTAATATATATCTGATGATCTATCTTCATTTGGATATAAATCTTCAAAATCTTCAAAAAGATTTTGACAAGTAAAACCAATGGTGTTTTTTTGCATTTTATCTAGTCTTGCCTTTAAAAGAACAATGAATTGCTAGCTGCACATGTAGCTTGCAATAAACTTTTCATTTCCATAGGCCATAAGACAAGCTGAGAAACAGAAGAGAGAATGGACCTGGCACTCACATCTGTACTTCTGTTTTCTTGTACCATGAGGCTGAACTTGTTTCTCAACTGCACATTGTACTTGTAGATAGTTTGCATTAGAGTTGTGTAAGAATTGCTGTCACTAGCAAGGTGTTATTTGTTACAAAGCCAATTATTTGGTGTTATTGCTGATGACAGTGGTAGTGTTGATGACAATCAATATATAGGAAAGCTTATGCATGATCAAGTTCTAGACTAACTGTTCATACTTATGAAACTTTCAGAATAATGTTATGTATAGAAACTGAAGATAATTGCTGAGATAATGAGCAGTATTAGAGATTGGAGGTTCATCACTTGAAGCCCATAGAACAGAACTCCTAGAAACCTCACTTCCAAGACCTTACCTATAACCACTGTGTTAGGCACTTCATGATGAGTGCTTTGAGAAAGTGTCAATCAAATATCTCTCAGAAGATCTTAAAAATGAACATAGAGTTAATCCATGAATGAATGAGTGATCTTACAATGGAGATGGGAAGAAGCACACAACATCCCTTGGTGTCCTTCAATCTTTCCTTCCATGTGAGGACACAGATTTTAATTTTAGAAGAACAAAGAAATGAGGCATTGCCTTGAAAATAGTTTGTCCTCAGACAGCAGATCCAGTGATATATAGTTCTTCACTTCCCAGCTTCCATTACTATGATGAAAAATATTCTATTATTTGTAAATTACCTAGGCTAAGATTTTTTTTATTATAGTGAGAATAGAGTATGCAGGGTTTTTTCATTTAAGCAAATAACATTAGTAAGTTTCATTATTCCATTCTTGCAAATTGTGCAGAACACATATGAAAGACAAATTCTACACAATGTAATGAAATAACATGCAGTACTTGCAAGAATCATGAAGGACAGTCATTCTCAAATTGTTGTCCTTGGCCTGAAAACCTAACCAAACACCAATGCTTATAGAAATGCAAACTTCTGGGATTGGAGGGATGGCTCATCCTTAATACTACTTTTTGTCCTTTCAGATCATGTGAGTTCAGTAGCTGGCACCCGTATCAGACTGTACACAACATCCTATGACTCCAAGTTATCTAGCACTTTCTTCTGGTGTTCCCTGGCACTCCCAAGCATGTAGCATATACTCAGATACACACACACACATACACATAAATAAAAATAAATCTTAAAGAAAGTTAAATGTCAGACCCATGAACACCTGTTTGAGATGGAAGATAACTGATCTCTGCAATCACTATGATGTATGCAATGTATGAGAAACACTGCAGAGCAAACTACCTGATTTCCAAACCAGGGATTCAGAAGGACCAAGAGGGGAAATGTATAGTGAAAAACTACAGGAATTTACTGAAATGTCTCATTTAAAAATATTTATATCTTAATTCACCTACAAATATTTAACAACGAATCTATCTTGGTAAGAATATTTCTAAGCTTATATGAAGACATTTTCATTTTAAAAAGATTTCCTCCATGTATGAGGCTATATTAGACAGCCACGCCACAGTAAGATCCATAAGAATGCTCTTCCAATGGTCAGAGAGGCTCTACCCTGCTTTGTAAACCTCATTCCAGAATGTGATGCAAGGAAGGCTTTAAGTGGTATATAGGTAATAAAGGGTTGTTGAGATCTCAAGCACTGTCTTTACAGAAACAAGTTCAAAGGCCTCCTACTGAAGAAGAACTGGAGTTCTCAAGAATAGAAAAGATTTAGTATCTGTCCAGGGAGATTTGCAAAGAACATCATATTCAAAGTCTATATGTAGGTTAGCACAGAACTCACAGTATTTATTTCATCTAATTTACAAAGTCAGTGGATTGCGTGTGGAATATACTAACCAGGGATAATGTAAGTAGCAGATTGTCAAGTTATTGGTACGATGGTAACTTGAATGAGTTGAATGTGACTTCTTGATAATATTTTAATAATTAACTATCATTTGATTGCAAAGTATCTTCCACAGGTATGCCTCTTTGATGCTTGGTCTGCAAGTGCTGTTTCTTTTGGAGATTATAGAGTATTTAAGACATGGACCATGGCTTATAGCAGCAATTGGTCATTGGTGGGGGCCTTTGAGAATCACAGTTTCCAGCCAAATTTTCTGCTTCCTGATCCTGAAGAGCAAACAAGCCATAATACAAGCTCCTACTGCCACTTGCTGAGAAAAGTAACGACTAAAAAGAGTTTTAAATTTTTGATTATTTTATGTGCCCTAGGCCTGAAAAGACCAGAAGAGGACATCAGAAATCCCTAGAACTGGAGTACTAGACAGTTGTGAGTGAGGGTACCAAGAACTGAACTTGAGTCTTCTGGAAGGCCAGCCAGTGCTCTGAACTCCTCAGCGTCTCTCCAAACCTCTTACATGTAGAAAATGATGGATCTAAATTAATCGGAGAACCTTAAGCCAAATCAAGGCTTTGAAAGATTAGAAAGCACAAGTATATAGGAAGAAAGGGGGAGGGAATTTATTAATTTGTTATGCAATGGAACCATAATTTATATGTGACAACATAAAAGCAGGGCAGAAAGAGAATTGTAAATCTTTCCACAATTTGAAATAAAGGGACAATTAAACATTAATGAAGCGCTTAAATTCATATTATCCAAAGACACACAAGTATTAGCAAAGCTAAAATTATAAGGAATAATAAAAACTAAATAAATATTTAATAATTATAAAACTTATAAAATTATAAAAATTCTTCCACAGTTGTATATAAATAATAGTATTGGTATGATTTATTTTAAGTAAAATATAATTTTAGCAAATTTGGAAAGGATGAGGGGCCATTTTGCCATTTAGCCTTAAATACTGAAAGATCAACCAAAATAAGAAATTAGAATATTCAGAACAAAACCTCTTCAGAGACAAGAATTGAACTCTAAAACCATTCTACCATCTTTCCTGGAGACAGCTTCAAAGACAAGGATTAGGTAAAGAAACCCAATAGGACTGACTGGACTCTCACAGGTAAGGAGACAGTGTTGAGAGGTCAGGTAACCAGCGAACTTAGGGTTCAGAAAGCCTGGCATCAGTAACAGAGAGCTACAAACCAAAAGGCCTCTGAGGAACTCCAGATGATTTCCCTCTAATATGAAGCTGAATAGTGTACGCTAACATGTAAGAGGATATTAACCAGGGCTAGAAAAAGATAAGACACTAGAGGAACAGAGAGAAGTAGGGTCTTTTGCATTTAATGGCTATAAAAAGTGGATGCACCTGATTAGCTTAAAGGAAAATCGGTAAGATCCTGGATATTAATTGGAGTAGCCAAAACCATTTACTGTAAAAGTTGAAAAGGAAAACTTAATTAGCATCCTAGAACAGCCACAACACTGTTTCCATCCAACAATTCAAAGTCCAAACCAAAGGAATAAAGATAAATGTCTTGATTATAAGCCAGAAGGAAAGGGAAAGTCTATGATGCATATATTCATAAAAAATCAAGTATCCAATGCAATGAAATAAGAAATCCATAATACTAAAAAAAGAAGTGAAAGCACACAGGGATGGGGAATTTATTACTTGTATTAACTAATATTTCTCCAGGAGTAAACTATACAGATAATAAGATTGTAAACAGGGTTATCAAAATAGTCATCATAGCTGTAATCCATGTGTACAAGAAACTGAGTGAAATGCTGACCATATGAAGGAAAGACAAGGAAGAATTCTTAAGAGCAAATATTGCACTTCTAGAGAAAAAAAAAGACACCAAAACAGGTAGAAGATTAAGAGAATATGGGACATAAAAGAAGAAAAGACTAATAAATTTAATGACAGAAATATAGACCACAACACCACAATCTCAAATAGAATATGAAAACTGAAAACCTGATCAAGTTGTAACTGAATGTATGTGGGGTGTGTGTGTGTGTGTGTGTGTGTGTGTGTGTGTGAAGTACTCTCAAATGAAAAGAACCTGAGATATAAGGATATATATTATGTTTTGGAAAAAAAAACATTCCTATAAGATAAAGAATTAAAAATTTGGTTCCCAGTTCTTTGTGCTTCTGACTGAAGATTTGACTTTGGAGATATGAATCTCATAGGTGGACAAATCTGTTTATTCATCTAGCCCCTCCTAGTGAAGCAGCTATCAGTAAGAAAAGCCACTGGAAGGAGTGACCGTGTGCAGGAGAGCATTCCTCTTAGCTGCTGTGAAGTAAAAATCCCTGTTTGCTTAATTTTTCCTCTTGAATGACATCCCGCTTGACTCATATTCAAAGAATCAGATGACCTGGTACAAAATCCCTTCCTCTTTCTGGTTGATTGCTCTTGAGTATTTTAGTGCACCAATAAAAGCAAACTCAAACAGAATATTGGCAAAGTATTTAGGTCTTTGTAGCTGATAATGTGGTATAAAATCATTAAAAATATTTTATAACATCAATTTGGAAGCATTTTTGAGAAGCAAGACAAAAAATCTGAAATGGTGTAAGTCAAGCCTAATGGGAATTTTGTGGAAGTTCAAAAGACCAGGATTATTGGGGGCCTTGAGTACCAGCCTCAGGACCCCCTCAGGGCTCAGAATAGAATGTCTATGGCAAGTGAGGATCTGAGGGTAAAAAAATTAGCCCAAGCATGTTATCGCTGCATGTTTTTTTAAATTTCAGGCGAGGAGAAGAGTGAAGTGAAGAAGAAGGAAGAATAGGGGTGATCTCCACAAGGTTTCTAGTTTTTATAGACATAGTGGAAAATTCCATAGGTGAAGACAATGATAATATGCATATCAAAATCACAAAAAGGGTAGGTAGACCATGCCAAAGCAGCCCTCCAGATAAGGTGACACCACCAAGGAAAGAACCAAAATCCAAGGGGAAATACCTGACATTCCAAACCATTAGATAAAGTTACTAAACACCCCTGAACCCAGACTGCATCCACACCCTGTCTGTCTGGTAAGAGCAGGGCATACTACCTTTATGCTCAGTGCCTATCTTCTATAGAAATTTCTACGTGGTCTGTTAGTAAACAGTTTTGCAGAACTGATTCTATGTAAATTTGACAGTTAGAACAGAGTGAATGTTATTGTTCGAAGGCCTCATGGTCATTCCCTTTTTGAAGAATCACATTTTGAAGGGAGAATCATGGTCGCATAAGGTTTCCACAGATATGACAGTGACTTTTCCAAAAGACAAGTATTCCTGCAGCTCTGCAAAATGGGATGTCCCTTAAGATGTACACTTGTGGGTCTACTTTTGTGAATCTGTCAGCTGTACATTTACTCTATAGTCTTGTGGGCTCCAACACAGGATGCTGATAGGAATACAATCCAAGAGAGAAACTGTGTGGTCTTCATCCAGGAAGACCATAGTGGCCAGAATATCCAATCATTTTGATGTTCATATGCAGCCACTTTGTACACTAGAATTCTTGTCAAGGAACTAGTGATTTGCCCTGTTGAGTTTAGGGCCTGCTTTGGTTCAGTGTTTGCTTGGTATCATCATATTCTTCATTTTAGAATTAGAGTCTTTGCCCTCATCATAACATTTTGGAATTATATCATGTATTTTTTATATTTTCAAGAGATCATAGTTAAGAGTTACCACACTCTCAGGAGAAAATTGAAATTTCCACTGTTACTTATTAATAATGTTAGATCTATTAGTCTATTTCTTAGGAATAGACTAAACCTGTGTTGTACAGTAAGACATGAGCATTTGGAACTTAGAGGTGTGTTGCTATGATTTGTTTATGAAGTTCATATGTTTATGAATTCATCAGGAAGGCTCAGATAGTTAACGCTTTACTCATAACTTTTGGCACTGTTAACAGATGATAGCCTATTGAGGCTGTTAACCTCATCAGTGGAGCCCATAGTTGGATCAACCATGAGGGCCAAGAGGAGGGAATGGATCATTGATGCTGTGTCTAAATGGTATATCTTGTCTCCTAACTCTTCTTTTTGGATGTCTGTGTACATGAGTTGAGAAGTAAATCCCACCATACATTCCTGAAGCCCTTCAATTAGGAAGAAATACAATACAATCAGATAACCTCTGAAAATATTAGATGAAATCAATTACTATTATTTTAAGTTTATTTTCTTTGGTTTGTTGTCATAAAGATGGAAAGTAAGCTATCATAAGGGAAAAAGGGAAAATGTATTTCAAAAAATCAGCCAGTTGCATTCTATGAAAACATAAACACAGAAGCTTCATTAAGAAGAAATATCCAGTAACCAAGACCCAGAAAGATAAACACAGTGTGTACTAACTCACAAATGGATGTTAGATGTAAAGCAAAGGATAACCAGCCTATTCACAGAAGCTAGGTAACAAACAAGGAGAACCCCAAAGAGAAATAAGCACAGATGCCCCTGGGAAGCGAAAATAGATAGGCATTCCTGAGAAAATTGGGAGCATGTTGGGGGGTTCAGAAGGGAGGCCAGATGAGGAGGGGAAGGAGAGTAGGGGAGTAAGGATGTTAACATGGGAGAATGGGATGGTCAAGATGGATAAGTCCAGAGAGGAGAGCAAGGTAAGAGATATCTTGAGTGAGGGAGCCATTATGGGGCTATCGAGAAACTTGGCACTGTGGAAATTCCCAGGAATCAAGAAGGATGACCCCAACTATGACCCTAAGCAATTGTGAAAAGGGTGTCTGAACAGGCCACATCCTATAATCAAATTGATGACTACCTTAATTGTTATCATAGAACCTTCATCCAGCAACTGATGGAAGCGGATGCAGAGATCCACAGCTAAGCCCTGGGCCTAGTTTCTGGACACCAGTCAAAGAAATGGAGGAGCGGTAATATGAGCAAAGGGGTCAAGACCATGATGGAAATACCCATAGAAACAGCTGACCTGAGCTAGTGGGTGCTCACTAACTCCAAACTGATAGCAGGGAACCTGTGTAGGAGAAAATTAGGCAGTTGTATGGCTTGGGCAGTCTGTGGGGCTACTAGCAGTTGGACCAGGATTTATTCCTAGTGTTTTTTTTTCAACCGCCTATTTGGAGCCCATTCTTTTTTGGTGGGTACCTTGCTTAACCTAAATATGGGGGGTGATGTGTCATACCTGCTGACTCCCCATGGGAAAACTTACCTTCTTTAAGGCATGGGTGGGGGGAATATGAGAGGAGAAGGAGGAGGGGGGGAGTGGGAACTGGGGTAGGTATGTAAAATGAGAGAAGACTGTTTTTAAAAATAATTTTTTAAAAAAAATCTTTAACAAGAAAGAAACACCATGACAACATTAATTAATGTAACAACCAAAATGCTTACTGCTAGCCATAAATACAGAAATCAGCAGCAATGAGGCTCTTCCCCCATTTTTCTAGGGAAAGGCAAGAAAACAATGACACAGAACACCAGAATCTGGAGTGCGAAAACAAGCAAGCCTCAGCAGGTTACTTATCAGATTTCAATCGAGGATGATTTTGAGAAGATCCACCTGTCATTTTTATTGGAAAGAAACTGCTGGGAAGCTTTTCTGGACAAAAATAGTAAAAGAGCCAGAAATAAACACTTTCCTTTTGAATTATTTTCCCTTTCAAACACAAAACATTTTCATAAAATGTCATTTTGCAAAAATAAGTGCATGGAGCATTTGCAGTTGTTGCAGAAGGAGAAAAATCTTATGAGAAAAAATATTCTCCACATCACAATAATGCAATATTGTCATGATTTCCAATCAAAATGCAAACATTCCTTAGAAGAAAGTTGCCTTGCTACCAAGATGAATATCATTTAGGATGGAGGAATATAAATTATATAATTAAATTATCCATTCAGGCAATGTTTTCAAACACATAAGCCATTATGTTATGTGTTTCCAAAGAACGTAGTCATTTAAAAGTAGTAGAGTAGGCTGGGAATATGGTTCTGTGGGTAATGTCCTTGGCATGCAAGCGTTAGAACCAGATTCTAGATCCCTGGCAGCCGTGATAGAAGTTGAGCATGGTTGATTACAACTGGAAGCGCAGTGGGTGGCACTAATTGGGAAGGCTGTGGACAGTTTAGGAGGTAGAGACTATTTGAAGGAAATTTGTTACTGGGTTGGACTTGGAAATTTTATGCCCTCTTCTGCTTCCAGCTCTCAGTCTCTCTGCTTCCTCTGAGTGGTTGAGTTTTGATCACTTAGCACCCAGCTCTGGACATCATGCCTGCCTGCCTCATGGTCCTCTTGCCACAATGGACTTTCCACGTGAAACCATAAACCAAAATACATTCTTTTCTTACACTAATTACTTTGGGTCAAGGTATTTGGTCTCAGCAACAAAAAATAACTCATAGAGAAATCATAAATAAATGAGTCTTGTGTAACTGAGACATTTCTGTTCAGTGAAAGTAGCAATGATTAAAGTCAATAAGCAGAGAAACAATTTGGAAAAAAATAAGGAAAATTAGGCAAGGCGATAAGTATAGTCATGAAGGGTCAAACATAAATGGCTCTAAAGCTTAAAACTGTGCAGCCTATTATACTACTAATAAAACAAGTTAAGACCAGACCTGTCGTACTCTTCTGTGTGGTTGAGAAAATGTAAAAATATAACATTGAAATATTTTGGTGACTAGAGGGAAGGTCTCTCGAATATGAGTGAAAAGACAAAGTAGTACAAATTCTGAAGATGATAATTCGGTTTTTTTAATAAAATTATAGGCATTCTAATAGGCTTGAGCTTCTAGAGTAGTGATCTGAAGCTATCAACTCACAAGTGTGTGATTGCATATGTATAAGCCTGTTGAAACCTGTGAAACATTAGACTAATCCACGTGATACCAATAAATAACTGAACCACTATTTACAACCATCCTACACACCTCTCTACAAAATTTAAGAATCAATTTAATCTATTGATTAGGACATTGAGCAAAGAGCTACCTGGAATCTATGACAAATCTGAGTCCCTATTCTAACCGCAAACCTTAAGCTTATTTACCCTCATGTGAGGGCATAAACATATTATACATTGTTTGTTGCTTCCGTGTACTGGAGAACAATTAAGCTACACATTTTTTTACCCTTCAAAATGAGAGCACAAGGGAGGCGAGAATATTGGTAGCTGACAGTTTTGTCTTCCTGACCCTCCTCTTTCCATTCTTTCATTCCACCACTTACCAGAATGCATACATCTGCCTCTTGGTTTATGACAGGAATAGCCCTTAGATTGTGTTTTCTTTCCGTATTCAGCGGTATTCAGTCTCTTCTCTTCCACAGATGGCATGGCTGCTGTTCCTGATGAGGCTGACTTGGGCTGCACTATTTGTTTTTAAATTTCTACTTGCATTGTGCTCACTTTGAGAAACTTTATATTATTAATAGTATAGCTACCATGGAGTGGGAACAGAACACTGTCATTACTTAGCATAAGAATGGCAGTTCTCACAAGACAGAGGCAGGAACCAGGTTAGGGCCTATTGTTGTCTTTCCTTATCTTTCTCTCTGGGTGAGTAATCAATCCTTGATTGCTAAGGTAATAGTCTAGGACTTGCAAGTGCTAGGAAAGTTACCATGGTAACTCTTTCTCAAGAACAATGGAGCTGCTTCTGTTCTGAAAAACTTTCTTTCCCATGAATGTGGAGGAAATTATTGCTTGCAGTTTTATCTGAATATCCTTCTTCATTTTTGACTCCAGCTTTGAAATGCATAGTATATCAAACCCAATGCATGCATTAAACAGCAGATTTTTTGTGTTTATGACTATTGTTGTAAAAAAATAAAGCTTCTTATTTTGATGAGCAGATATTAACATATTTTATAAGAATAGGTAAGTATTACATAGCCTCTGTGTTTAGTTGTACTTTAGATATTTCTAAGAAGTGACTTAGCAAATGCTAAAAGATTGATGAATAGATAGTTTTCCTGGTACAATCTTGTAAGGGATTCTACTTCATTTTTCTAGCTGTTTAAGCAACAAACTATTAGTTATGGTAAAATTTAAGATCTACAATTCTACAATTCTGGGTATTTTTTTAAACATTCATATTATTTTCCTAGCATAAGGAATATGTATTTGCTGTTCAGGGTATTGTATGCCCTCATTTTCTTTCTAATCTATGATCAAACATTCTGACCAAAAGCAACTTAAACAAGGAAGGATTTGTCTGGTCTACATTTTTTGTTCACCATCACTGAGGGAAGGCAAGGCACGAACTTGAGATAGGAACCTGCAGTAGACCTTATGTTGATGGCCTACTTGCTCATTCATGCTTATGTAATTTTCTTATTCAAGCCAGAACTACCTGCTGAGAATGAAGCCATCTACAGTAGTGGATGAGAGCTCCCATACTGAATAGCAAAACTAGCACCCATCCTGCAGAAGTGTAAACAGGCCAATATGATCTGCGAACGCTCTCAAGTTGAGATTCCTTTCTCATGTGACTCCAAACTGTGTCAGTTTGACTAAGCTAACTGTGACACTTAGTCACATAAAGTGGGCTTCTCTTTTGTCAATTACTTGAACTTGTTAATGGCTTTCAGATGTACATCATAAGGACTGACCATGCTAATCCCCATATTCCTATGCACCCTTTCTACCTTTCTTTTCCCTGCACATCATTCTCATGTTCAGGTTTGTTTATGTTCTGCTGAGGTTAACCAGTGCTGTTTGAAGCTATCTATTAGAACTCAATGTAGTGGGTACAGAACAGAAAACAATGAATCCCCTTTCTCAGGTTATATTAGTAGTCAATAAATCAGCAGTAGAGGCTAGTATCCCATAGTCCTTTCAATCACTCATGACTGTTAGCAGGGCCGCTTTTGCTGTGGCCAGTACAGGTAATGTAATCTCTGTATGGAGTCTTTATTATCAAAGAAGACAGCATGATGCAACTTGCCCGGTACCAGAAACCTGAGAAGCTCCATTTCCCTTAGGAACTTTGACTCAGGCACTGCCCGATCCTTGACTGAGCCACAGAAAAGAAGTATAAAATAAGCCAGAATGAAACAGTGCTATTAAATTTATTAGGCATTAGGACAGAGAATCATATAGGAAAAGAATGGAATACCTTAAAGGAAAGAAAAGAGAAAGAAGACTTACAGAAAGAAGTTGGCCTGAAATTACCCTTTAGAATGAGCTTTACTAGGGATGACAGCCTTATGACTATGGGCAGGGATGATAGCGACTGAAGTGGCAGCATCATGTATGACGTGAAGAGTAACATAAAGGTAGAGATAGTACCTCTATTTCCAACGAATAAAGCATGTTTGTGGAGGGGGGTGGGGGGTTGAGGAGTGGTGGGTTGGGATCATTACCAGTTCTGAGAGAGTGTAGATGCTTCACTCTACATCACATGAACTGTCCTGGACTAGAGTACAAGCCAAGAGGAGCAGATATAGGCCCCAGATAGGACTGTGCGTCACATATGCAAAGGAGAAGGATTGTAAGGCCAAAGCACCGCACACTGACCAATCAGCTTTCTTTCCCAGCTACAGAACTGCAAGGTCCCTGTGTGTGGGGCCGGATTTATAAGAAATAGAGACAGGTAGTTAAAGAATTTCTAAGTACATAATGTTAAAACACGGCTATGGGTGTCTTAAAAGAATTACTTTTTGGTGTCTTTTTATATATGTTCGGTGTCTTTTTATATATGTTCTTATGGCTGGTAAGTTACACTACTCAGAGAGTCTAATTTAAAAAAAAAAGATGTAATGATTAATCAAAGCTTAAATTTTTAGTAGTTTTAAAATTAAGGTAAAATATTTGAGTTGATTACTTATTTCTTATAAAGAATTTCTTTCCGGAAATTACATTGTAAGGTGTTTCTAGAGGTGCAATAAGAGAGGAACACTGATACATTAAACTCAAGATTGCAACTGTTCTGGTCATAAGTAAGCATAGTTTGTTTTTAGCACCTTCAAGATGACTTTAGGTAGCTATGTTCTAGAACCCATTGGCAGCTTTGGGATTTATCAATTGTGCTAAAGTTTCTCAACTCTTGGTTTGTGGGGAAAACAATGTATCTCTGAGGGTGAGTACCTTGTTCTAGCACCTCAGCTTTCCCTATGCCAGGTTATCCTTCCTGACTCATTATTAGTAATTAATCTGATGATGGTATTTACACCATATTACATGATTGCATTTTCATTAGATTTAGTCACAGGGAACAATGCACAAAGAAAGGCTGTTTATTCCTGCAGCAGATGAGAACAAATACAGAGACCCATATTCAGACATTATAAAGAGGGGAAGAAACTTGCGACACTCAACCATAAACGTCTTCGTCAAAACTGTCCTCTCACTCACCTTGGGCTCAGAGAACCCAGAGGAAAAGGAGGTAGAAAGATTGTTACAGCCAGAAGGAATGGAAGACACCAAGAACACAAAGCCCTATAAATCAAAATGATCATTGAAGAGAGGCTGTTACAGAGCTGTGGATGAGACAAGGGGATTGGACTTAGAGGAACGGAGAGAGCAATTGTTCATCCTGAGATTTGTGAAAAGAAAAAAAAAACAGTTCCACAAATTTGAAGCAAGCTTTAATTAATTAAATAGTGACCAGGATGGACTCTGGGCAGGACCACTCTCCTGAATCTCAGCAAGTAACTAGGAGAGACTTGTGTTGTATGGACAAAACCTTCAGGCCACGATATTTCCCATGTGGCTTCGTTAATTTTCAAAAACTACAACTTCCAGCATTCAAATCCCACCAGCTTACAAATCCCACAATTAAAAAGAAAGGCCAAATGATGTATCAAAGCCATAATTACTGTTCTAAAGTAACGGGGTTAAACAACAAACCTGACAAGACATAGTAAAAGCATGGAAGGATCGGCACCACAGGTGAAAGGGTACACAGTTATTGAAGAGATGCTGATGGAGGGCAGATTACGGACATGATCACCCTCAGCTGTTGTCTTGGTTTTGAAAGACAATCCAGAATTCTTCAGGCACACGAAAGAAATAACAAGTAATTTACACATGCTAAAGATTAAGCTCTGCTTAGGCTTATACAAAACATCATTTATTGATGAAAACTTACAGAATCACACTCAAAGGTGCTAAAAGTAAGGTGTCATTCTGGAATCTCATTTGTAACCAAGTTCTTATTTAAGTGTAAAAATAACTGGCAGGCATTTTAAAATGTGTCCTATCATTTTATTCATATATATTGTCATATATATATAGAAATATGTGTTACAAATACCTTCTTGATAGAAGCCAATTAACTCTGTAATGGAGTTACATCAAATGTGAGTGGGAACATCATGTGAAAAGATCAGGGAATCTTCAGTGTCAGAAGACAGTTGACAGCTGAGACCTGGAGTAAAATTGTGATGAGGTGGCAAGCGGCTAATTCGATTCTACCATTTCCTAGAAATAAACCTCTGCCTGCAGGGCATTTAAGCATAGTCTAGACATAGCAACCCTGCCCTTCTTCCATCTGCTCTTCTCCCTAGGGACTGCACTAAGGCTAGCTTCTCATTCTCACCATGACACTCATTTCTGTGCTTGGGCTCCTACTCTTTGACATAGTCTTTAAACACACTTAAATGCCAGGACTCAGTTATTGCATTTAGTACAATGTATAATTGATTACACAACTTACAGTTTTCTAGGTCAGAGATTCTGAAGTACACATCTTTAAAAAAAAAAACTGGGTCTAACTTGGTATTAGACACCAATTGTTCTCTTTCAAGCATAGGAGTTATATAAAAATAATCAGAAAATTTAAAACCCTGACAGAATTCTCGATAAAATAGTAGCTAGGAACTTTAACACTACATCCTAAATGCTAGTTTCAGGCAACCAAGAACTGATTTTCAAAAGGATCTAATGGCACACACTTGTAATCTCAAAAGTTAGGGAAGGAAAGTAGGATGATCACTGAGCCCACTAGAAAACTGCAACGTGGTAGATCTCTGCCTCAAAATAATAAATAAATAAACAAATACATCCTTATGGTAAAAGAAAAGAGGTGAAATGCTGAAGTAATGAATTAAACAAGTAAGTATGGAATTTTTATTAATTTTATTATATTTTCATATGTGTACAAAATAATGTTTATGGCTTTTTCATACATGTATATCATTGCACTTTGCTCATATTTATCCTTCAGGACTCTCTTGTCTTTCCTCATACTTTTCTTCCTCTATGTTGGTTTTCTTTCAGTGTTATTATTATTAAACACCAGAGCCAAAAACATCTTGGGAGAAATGAGTTTGTTGGCTTACATGTCTTGATCACAATCCATCACTGAGGAAAGTAGACTGGAACTTGGGCTTCATGAGGCTGGGACATGAGGCCCAGTGTAACTTCCTGAGCCTAACTCAAGTTTGGTGACCTGTCTTTGGCCATGACTTCCACATATGAGTGACTTAGCATAGCCCAACCTAAACCTGCCTCTGCCCAGCCACCAAAATGTGGCAGGATATTATTGGCCTTTATTCCTTACTTCACCTCACCCCATCTCAAGACTCCCACCCTCTACCACAACCCTATTAAAGTTCCTGCCTAATACAATTAAACGAGATCCTACTTCGAGAAGACTCCCAACTCAGTGTGCTTCTCTTCGGTCTGGATCGTCGACACTCAACATCCCTCTCAGCCCCAGGGAGAGATTGATGGGACGGTCTCTTCCACTGCCCTATCTGCTAAAGATCCCGACACCAAGAGGCAGGAACTGAAGTAGTGGCCACAAAGGCACGCTGACATGCTCAGCCTGCTCTGTTTTACCACCCAGTTCCCATGATGGTCATCAACCACTGTCAACTCAGCCGTCGCACATCAATCATTTATCAAAAAAAAAAAAAGAAAGAAAAGAAAAATGCCTCCACAGACTTTTCTACAAGCATGGAGACATGGTTTTAATTGAGGTTCCACTTTCCAAATGACCTTTGCGTATGCCAAATTGACAAAAGCTTGCTAGGATACCTTATTTCCTCCAATATTCCCCATTCTCTCTCTCTCTCTCTCTCTCTCTCTCTCTCACCAGACTCTGCATATGTGATTAAGCATAGGATATTTATATATTTAAATCTGGCTTGTTTAGCTTATTCCAAAGATATCAGTTCAAACCACCTTTATTCAAATGCTGTAATTTTGTGCTTCACAGCTGAACAGACTCCATTGTGCACACAATGTGGAAACATGTGTGTATCACTGAAAAGGCAGTTTTAAAACATTTTATGAAGTAGAAATAGTGCCAGAAAGTAGGATATACAGGGGAAATGCATAAAACATGCTATCTTCTTCACCTTTAATGTCAGGATTTAATTGTTACTGCTTAAAAATGAAGCTCAAAATTATACTAATCTCAGTATAATCCATCATTATTCTCAATAATATTATGATAGTATTTCATGTATTAATAAACTTGCCTTTATGAAATGCTTAAAGTTCAACAGCACTGTTAAATTCATTCCGATTTCATTTTTGTTGAATAATTAGGTCTTACCACATTTTATTAGTTAAATAATTATAATATGAATCCACTTCTCAAAAATAACTGTTTCTTTTCCTATAATACATTCTTCATATGTACATATGTGTTAACACATTTATCAAAGCTTGACATGTATAAAAACTATATTTTATGTACTATTGTATTTCTTATTTTTGGTTAATATAACTTAGCCACAATTTATTCTTCATTTTTCTTGTAGGTACAGGCATGGATATTCATTTTTAATGCCATTCAACCTGTGTGGAAAATGGTCATATTGAGTAGTAAACCTTGGAACATTTTTATACCACTTTTTAGATATTTAAATTTCAGCTTTAGCTGTCATAAATTATGTAAGAACTCCAATTAATGTTCACTGTAAAATAAAATGATTTAATCTGCCCCAAACTTTTATGTAGTGAATTTAGTATTTCTTAAGCACTTCTGTTCTGAGATAACTTTAAGGGCAAGCTCTCATGTTTCTCAAAGTTTCTGATTTACTAAGGGGATTGTTTCCACAAACATTTTTATATGACTTTCTTATTAACCAAATATGAAATAATTAATTTATGATTTTATGAACATCAACAAACACAAGAATTCATTCAATAGTTTTACTGACACACCACTACATATACTATAAAAAGCTGTGATATTTTGGTGTATAATTATATAATTCATTCAATAGTTTTACTGACACACCACTACATGTACTATAAAAAGCTGTGATATGTTGGTGTATAATTATATAACTCAGGATGGTTTGCTAGAGTAATCTGTCCTGAAAACGGTATTAGAGGCCTGAATAAGTAACTCTCAAGGTGGAGAGAAGCATTTTTATCACAGAATGAAAGGAACATGTAAAATGATATTTTAGAATAGTATTAAAAGGAGATGGAGTATATTTAATGGAACCAGCACATGGCACAAATTCTCCTAAATACATAACTCTAGTTATGAAATTAAAATTATGCTGAATGAATGAAATATTGTCTTTTTCTGATATTTTTTAAAAATGAAAAAAATCATGAAGAAATAAGTTGTCTATCAATATGTAACTCCTGTAAGGACAGAATGTATGAGCTACCATTTGAAAACAATATTTTATTGATTCTTTGGAATTTCCATACATTTGCATAATGTATAATATTCTTTACCCAATTCTACCCAATGTCTGCTGTCTCATACATATCAATTCTTCCAACATCCTGCCTTCAATTTTTTTTTGTTATTCTTGATAACCCTTTTTCTCAACTTACTACTGCCTGTATGTGCATGGAAGTGGAGCTATCCAGTGAAGCTTGGGCAACATAGCAGTCTTCAAAGGAGAGTGAATCCCTAAGTTGATTCATAGGTAGTATAAAAAACAATAGTAAAAATTTATACATATTAGGAAAAAAGAAGGAAGCAATCATAGACATTGAAAGATTTTCATGATTATTCAATAAAATTCTCACAAAATTTATTAATTACAAAGATAAATAAATTCAGGATGGTGGGAGAAAAGATGGCTCCATGGTTTAAAATAATTCAGCTCTTGTAGAAAACCTGTGTTTGGTTTCTATCTCCCACAAGGCAGCTGTTAATTCTCTGCAACTCCAGTTCTAAAGGATCAAAAACCTTCTTCATGGGTGATGACAAAACACCCATATACATAAAAGTTAACAATTTTTAGAATATAAAGAAATTTCAATAACCTAAAGTGCATTGAAATTTTCCTTGGCTTTTACTATATTATAATTTTATTGTGTATTTAACTTTTATTAGGGGAAGAAACAATGCATTTCATTTTATATTAGAACATGCTCACCTAGTGCATCTTAGTTTGCACTCATATATACTGATTCATTTCTCTTCACAACAATAAAGACAAGTCATATCTTATGAAGAAGGATAAGGGAGGTCTCAGCCTCTTCAAAAGCTTCCTAGGCATGTGACTTGGGATCATAGAAAGTCTTCCTATTGAATTACCTGGGATGATGTGGAGGAGATGGTTTTGCCTTGAGCTGAAAGTAGTGATTTTCTGTTGAGAATGCTTCCCTATAGTATAGTATGTGAGCTTGCTAGAGTTATTACTTAGCAGCTTACTGTAATGGTGAAAATTCTGACTTAATTAAATAGCACTTGAGTTTTTAAAATTGTTTGGACTTCTACCACTCTCAAAGAGCTGGATGTATTTGGGTCAAAGGCACTGACCAGAGGAGTTCTTGCTTGGTGCCAGTTCTCATCAGGAGCTTAAAAACAAAAACAAAAAGGCCCCCAAACAAGCAAACAAAAACAAAAACCTCTAACCCTACAGCAACCAGCATTCTGTACTAATCCTGTCTGTTCAGGTGAAATGAGACAGATTTAGTGTGAGGCTAAAAATGGGGCAGAAAGACAGAAAATCTAAGGACATCTGTGAATTTTCCTTCTTTCTTCTTGTTTCCCTGGCTTTTACCTGTGAAAACAGTCAGAGGATAGAATAGTAAATCAGATAATTGTGTGACGCAGAGCAACAAGGATAAGCAGCAATGTCCCCAACTTTTCCTCCAGGCCTCTTATTAATGTCCCACCATGACTGGCTTGGACTGGATTTACAAATATAAGTCAAAGTGGTTTCAGATTCTAGGCTTAGAAGAAAAATTGTAATGATCAAGCTTGGTGCTTAACTGGAGGATGGCAAAAGGTTGAACTCTGCACCAGGTTCTTCATCTTCAAACTGTGGCAGCCTTACAGAGGTGAGAATTAAATTAAAACAATCTAGATGGTTCTGAAGCTCAGTTAAATGTGATTTATCAGAGAACTCCCATGACTGCTCATGTGAAAGATGGGTATGAAACTTACAAACTCAATTTAAATTAAAATGTCAGTTTGGCATTGAGAATTTCTTAAAGCTAATCTTACCACATTTGAAAATAGCTCATTTAGTTTTAACCTTTACTCTATTTTATTTTTCCCCATTCCTAGCACATTTTAATGTTGAAAGTAGTTGTATTGGATTTTCCTTGTTCACTTTCATTAGCCCAAAATTATGATGCCTGTTTACTCTTTTCTTTTTCTTTTTTCCTTTTCATTTTTGTTTTTTGATTGTTTGGTTTTTTTTTTTAGAAACAGATTCTTCTCTCATACAACAAACCCCAACCACAGTTTCACCTCCCTGTTTGGCTCTCTCACTCTTAGGAAAGAATTGTTTTAGAGTATCTTGATATCTCACATTGCTCTGCTCTGAAGAGCTTCTATCCTTTATTGAAATATGTTTGGGAATGGGTACACTCAGAAATTAAACACAGGGAGGTATGCCAGCTTTCTGGTGATGGTTATCTTTTTCTCTCTGCATAGGGAAACATCATCTCTCCATATAGTCATGAGAGGGTACTTAACATTTCATTTTATCACATTACAGGAAGTTAAGTTTCTTCATGGGAGTTCATATAATGAAAGAAGCCGAGTTTTATAGTTAAAAATAAATGAGCTCAATAATCATAAAAGAAAGCAATTCCATCCGATGTTTTGAAAATATAATTGCTTTAAGATTATGACACCAAGACTGTACTGGAACTCACCATGTAGAGCAGGGTGGCCTGAAATTCAAAAATATCCACATGTCTGTGCCTTCCTAGTGCTAGGCTCACAAGAGCCACTGCTGTGCCCTTGACAAATGTAAAATCTTTATCAAAAGCATTAGTGAAAGATGCTGGGTGCCAAATTTCAAAATAAGTGATTTTATTAGATTATTTTCTAAAATTTCCATATTATTAACCATGTATTTACAAAACTTAATATCTATGTACCAATATTAAAGCAATTACCTTAGTATGTTAACAAAAATAAGGAGATCTGACTGCATCAAACAGCTAATGTGTTGGTTTTAACTGACTTGACAAAATATAGAATCAATTGGAAAAACTGTCTCAGTGAAGAATTGTCTAGAATCCAGTTTGCCGGTTGATGTGTCAGTTAGGAATTACCTTTATTAAGTTGTGGTGGGAAGAAGTATTCAATGTAGATATCATCATTTCCTAGATAGGAAATTCTGAATTGTTTATTTTTCCATTGTAGTGCCCATCTGACTTTTCCATGGAAGAAGTCATTATCCCCTCACTGACTTTAAAATCAGTTTCTTCTCTGCTTCATAGGAATACTTAAATTCTCCATAACTTCATAAATAGGTTTCTCTTTGTTGGACCAGCAACTAAGTATGGGATCTGTTATCTTTATCAGTGAAATAAAATATTTATATTGAGGGGTCATTGGATATATGTTGAAGATTTTTTATATAAAATTGAGAAGAACCTGTGCTTTCAGTCGATATTCCATCTTGATTTTTTCATTTAATTTTTTTGCTTTTTGAGATTTGAAACCTTGATAGAAATGTATTATATTAGTAATCATATCAAATCTTCAATGACATGTTTATAGACTCATGTTAAAATTTCAATTCGCTTTTTGAAAGATGATCTTCAAACTAAACATAAGAATCTCATTTAAAGATTTTATGAAACATTTCATTCATACATATAGGACAATCTGCAAGGCACTTAAATCTATGCACTTCACAAAATTAATATCTCAACTTTGAAGTAAAAATCTTTTTTATCATATCTTCAATATACATCTACAAACTACTTACTACAGACTTCATATCTACTCAAACAAAATACTTTTCATTAAACTTTTAACCTCTAAGTTAAAGGAGCCTGCTTGTTTGTGACCAACTGCTCAGCCCCAAAATAACCACACAGAAACTGTATTACTTAAATCACTGCTGGGTCCATTAGCTCTAGCTTCTTATTGACTAAGTCTTACAACTTAATTTAACCCATTTCTTTAATCTGTGTATCACCACATGGCTGTAGCTTACTAGCAATGTTCTGGCTCATCTGTTCCAGGCAGTAGCTACATGGCTTCTCTTTGACTCTGCTTTCTTTCTCCCAGCAGTCAGTTTACTTTTCCATGCCTAGCTCTGTTCTGCCTTGTGCAGGCCCAAGACAGTTTCTTTATTCATTAACCAATAAAAGCAACACATATAGAGAGGGATTTTCTACATCACATCCATGTTAAGAAGCTAGCTTAGAAAGCACAAAGTCTTTGAATTGACACAGGTAATGCTCTTGTTTCATATACTGTTCTTCGTTTCATTTTTTCCACCTGTGTCACCAGCTTGCCCCATATATAGATGTGGTGTTTGTGTATTCATATTTACCGAGTAGAGTGATAATTTTATATATGTATCAACATCTAATGATAAAATCAAGTAATTAGTACTACCACCTTCTATTTTGTAGAAAAATGTGAAGATTCTCAGAACATGAAAATAATAAATAATGGAAGTGCTAGAAGCTGTAAAGTGATTGAGGAAACTGAATGATATTCCTGGTATTAGCAATTAAACACCAATATCATATATGACATAAAATACTGGGACTTATTGTAGTTTAATAGTTTTAATAAGGCTGATGACGTTTAATGACCCATCAAAGGATTTAAATCCTGGCATACCAAACCATGTTCAATGAGAACCAGAGCTAAGACTCTTCCCAAACAGGTGAACCAAAAGCCATTTTCCCAAAAATGTTGTGTGTAATATTAGTCCATGATGTCACTGTTGTACCTGATAGAATTCCATTCAATTTCCTCTAAGGAATAACATCCTCTCACTGAGCCACCACTTGTCCCCTCATGATTGTTCTGTCCTTGGAATACTGAGAATCTGTCATCAGAAAATTCTTATCTGACTAAGAACTGCCTCCTCTCCTCGATACATTATCCATTAGAGAATGCTAAAACTTCTTTTTTAATAAACAAATATGTAATGTTTAATGAACTTCTTTATTTAGTATACAAATTTATATCTCAGCACAGTGCTTTGTTTATGTAAGGAGAGTCGTATCTATTTACACTGCCTCCTCTACAATTACAGATTTCATTTGTAATTAGACTAGTAGACAGCACAGAGGAAACCTGCGTTTTTTATGAGCTGGAGGTGGCTAGAGTTTCCAATGAACTTCAGCTCGAATCATGTGGTAAATGTCGCTGAACAGTCATTCCCTCAGATCCTAAATATCAGTGTCAGGGTCCTTCCATACCTTGGTGATGGAATATGGGACTGTTTCCCTTGAGTAGGATTCCTAAAAGATAGAGCACAAAAGTTAGTATAGTCTTTGACGCCCTTCTCTTGACCTTCCTGGCCAATGACAATGTACATTTCGAATAGAGCAGGACATAGAGTAAACCCACTTGTTGGTTCATGGATAGTCGGCATTTATACATTTACCACTTAATGTGATTGCTCCTTGTAGGAGTAAGTTATGTTCTCATCCATTTTGCTTGTCTCAGTACTTATTCTTGATGCATAATTTAGTCACTGGGAGTGTTTGGGAAAATGTTGGTGTAACCTCACAATCCACTCCACTACTCTTTGCTCCACCTTGACCAGGGCTCCTCTGAAATTGATCTGGTATATGGCCTGAACCCAGAAACTTTTAACCCCTGCAAATGATTCTAAAATATATTAGAGATGAACATATGTTGCTTAAGATTTTTCTTCTAATGTAGTAAAACCTGCTGTAGGAACAATCACGCTAGGCACAGTACAAAAACAACCTGAAGAATCATTTATTTCAACACTGGGGAGGATTTCAATAGTATAATGACAGTGCAATTAAGATAATGATAGGACCTTTGTAAACATGGACTACTGTGCACAGGTGGAATGCCAGTGTGCTAGCCTGGGACCCAGTGATAATCTTTAATGCTTTTACCTCCTATGTGTTATTTTCTTTTGTATAATTTCCTTGGACCTCCTGTGGGTTATTTTCTTGTGTATATTTTCCTCTTTTTACTCAATGTTATTAGTCCAATTGCTGATACTTAAGATATCATTTTCCCCTACTTACCTCCTGCTTTGGTTAGTGAAGCCTCTATTAGGGCCATCTTTAATTGACAGACTATCTCTTCAGCTAACTTTCCTTCTTATTTTTTAAAATAACATTGTCCTCTTAATGTTTTGCCAAGAGTTCTATGATTAGTATATTTTAAATTAGGTCTGGATATCTTTCATAAAAAGTCAATTCTTAGACTTGGCTTTACTATAACATTTTTAACAGAGAAAATTTCTTTAAAGTTAAATTTTCCATATTATAGTGTAATCTTTATAAAAAATCTATTTTACAAAACAACTGTAAAATAAAAAAGAACCACGATACAAAAAGTTACAGAAAATTCTAAAGCCTTTGTTTCACAAGGGATGTTATTCCTAAAGCAAATGATATCTTAGAATAAAGAAAATTGGAGTATACACACACATACACACACACAAGCATGCATGCCTGTGACTTTCTAGTCTTCATTTCTCCCTGATACACATGTCCCTTGCAATGATAGATCCTTCTTATGCCCATAATTTTAGAA
This sequence comes from Bramus lutescens, assembly GCA_001685075.1. Taxonomy (NCBI): domain Eukaryota; kingdom Metazoa; phylum Chordata; class Mammalia; order Rodentia; family Cricetidae; genus Bramus; species Bramus lutescens. The sequence continues at coordinate 120,496 of LOEQ01002263.1, read as the reverse complement.
ACTTTAAAACAGGACCACACACACCACAAGATTCATCTTTGGAAGTACAGTTAAGACCTACAGAAACTTAGTCCACAATCATCATCCCGCACTTACAGATGAAAGCGTATTTGACACTTGGACTGAGATTGCAACAGAATTGCAGGACTGAGCTTTCCTGTTGCCTCAGAAAAGATGGAGCTGTCAGCACCTCAGGCAGCCCCTGCATGTTGACCTTGTGGTGTGCGAAGGATTTATAACACCAGGAATAAGGAAGAAGCCAAGATCTCAGTGATGGAGTGCCCATGTCAAATGAAGCGGGAGAAATGCTGCTAGGAGGACCTAGAGAGACTTTCATCCTCGCTAGGCTGGAGCTGAAGTTTATATGACAAGTGAATGTGAAATCTCCTGTGGGAATTCAGCTGCCTGGGGCACAATAACAGAGGGAAGAAAAAATCAATCCCACTATGGAACAGTGAGCCTAATATGTTAGTGTAGTTCTTTGGTCTGGCCATACCCTATATGATATACTTTGCTAAAATGTATCTTTCATGTGTTTTTAAACATGTTCTCCTTATAATTCAAAACTTAGCTCAACTCCAAATGTCTCAGGAAAGGTTTCTTGTTGAAATTGATGTCTTTCTTTTCCTTTTCAAGAGTATTTATTGCTACTCAATCTTTAATTAAGATAGAAAACTAGATAAACAAACCTAAAGCCTATACAACCTAACAAGCTTCTATAATGTTAGAACTGGCTTTGAAAACAAGCAGTAGAACTTCCTATTAATTTTTCACTTCTAGCTATTTTTTGGTTAATTTTGTGTGTGATTATTTTTTAAATAGAAAAATAAATAAATACATGATAGATATTGTTGATAAATCTCTACTATGAATAAGAGCAGTACTACTAGTAGAAGACATACATGATTCATAAGAAATTTTCCACCAATCAAATATCCTCAAATTGTACAAATATTAACATTTCCCCAAGTATGCAACAGAGATCAACACTAAAAGTGTCATGGCAGCCACCATGTGACTCAGCTCTACTGGATCTTTGTCAGGCACTTATGCTGAGTTTTTAATTTCTCCCTCCCTGTCCCTACACCATCTGGACCATCCCATTCCCTCAAGTTTTTCTCACCCTCCACTATTCCCCTCTTCCTCCCATTCTGTCCTCCGTTCTCCATACACCCCCACGCTCCCAATTTTCTCAGGATCTCTTGCCAGTTGTGGTGTCACCCACTAGTACGATTTACTGAAGGAGGCGCAAGGATCATGAGTTTGAGGACAGCCTAGGCCATTTGCATTTTAGAACTTGTCTTTGTATTATACTCAGTCCTCATCAAAGAAGATTCTTATTGCAGCATACAGACTGTTGCAGACAACTATAACAAAGCCCTACTGAATACATGTACAACTCAATGGCTATCCCCAAACCTCAGGGAATATCACAGAATTGAGGACAAAAGTAAGAGCAAAAGGACCAGGAAATTTGTTTTGAGATTGTATATCCTAGAAATGATAGGGAAATTGCACATATGATAGCTCAACAATATGGCTGCCTAAATAAGACCACACTATCAACAGACATGCTAATTTGGAAAGGGGAATTCCCACAGGGTCCACCCCTAGATAAAGAACTTCAGGAAATGAATGATTTCTGAGAGCTGGAGAATTAGTGTCTCCTAAGATAAGCCCCTGAATAGGCAATGCCATGCAAAGTGATCAGCCCTGAAATCATGTGCACACAGAAATGCTAAACAGACTCAGCAAAATGTATTTAATATTTATGTATGTGCAAGTGTGTGTGTATGTGTGTGTGTGTTAATAATGAAAGGAAAGTGGCTGTCAACTTGAGAGGGAATGAGGTAATCATATGGAAGGAGGTGAAGGGAAAGGATATTGAAGGACTAAGAAAAAGGAAAGGGAAGAGGTAAGTGATATATTGCATTTTATTATGAATAAATTTATTTATTTATATAAACACAAATACTTATATAATAATTGCATTATTACATATTACTATACAACATATTATACATTTATTATATCTGTTTAAAAAATAAGTTAATTGCTTCATTTATTTTTACTAAGAGTATACTCCTGCCATTCTCTGCTAAGTTTTAAAGTTATCTATGTCATGAGAGAATAATAATATGACTTTATATGTGCCAATACAATAGCTTTGTGACCTTGAAATGTGATTCATGGCAATACAATCACCAGGGTTTAGTGGTTAAACAGAGCATGCTTTGTTATAGAGCACACAGAACATTGAATCCATGCTGTTTGCTTCTTTTCTCTTTTCAAGTGACTCATCCTCAAACTGCTCAAGTTATCTGGAACACACAAAATCATTCTGGAGGTGTCAGGTCAATTTATCACTTCATTCTCTGTTCAGTGAGAGTTACTACTTACTATTTGATCTTCAGAGTTACTTTAAAATATGTACAATGCAGAATCTATCGACATTCAAACACAAAAATAGAGGGGTAGCCTCTACAAAAGATATATATTATAAATACAACAGAGAGATGGAGCCACCTGATCTGATGAGTGGATTTTTAAACAGTCCTCTCTAAGCATACTGAGATGTTGTTCAACCTTAAAATGAAGGAGATTCTGACACATGCTACCATGTGTGAACCTTGATATGGGAGTCAGGAGGCATTTGCCTTACACAGATTACAACTCCTGAAATGAATTGCCAAGGCTGAAGCAGACTGCATTTGAACTGTCTAACCTTATCCATTCAAATAGTAAATATAGCAATTAATTGATAGATCTGCAGCTAGTAATGGCAAAACAAAAACCATATGACAACTGAGCTAAATCTAAATAAACCCAAGCTGAATTTGCTTATGAAATTAGAATACACATGAGTCTGTGTAAACATCCTCATCTAAACAATTTGTCATTAAAACCATTGCAAGGGTTGTAAACCAAGCTTAAACTACTATGAGCAAAAACTCTATGCTTCTTAAAGAAAAATCATAAAACATGAAATCTTAGAAATACAACAAGTAAACCAGAAAGTGTGGACCACACCTGTAATCCCAGCTCCTGGAAGTCTGATGGGGAATTTTGGGGTCAGGTAAAGACTAGCATGAGCTATATAGTGAGGCCCTGTATCAAATCTAACAAAAAAGAGAAACAAGAAATTCAGTGAATATATACCGTTAGAATTGTTATTAGATCAATAATAACTTAGAAGATGGCTCAAAGAACAAATGTTTCAGCAAATGGTTTTTATTTTACCATACATACCATTATATCCAATATGTGTGTATCATATATATGCATATCATATATATACCGCATATGCATACCATATGTACTATATATAAACACATATTATATATTACATATAGAAGAGCACATGCTATATATGTACTGTGTGTGTTTATGTATGTGCGCATAGCATATAAACAGAATAAAATTCAGAAAAAAATAAAACAGTTTTATTTGAGGACTCATTTGAATGAAAATGTGAAATATGAAATACAAATATAAAGCCTGGCTAAAATCCTGTTATTAAATTCAGAAGGTCAAGACATATCTCATATGGTGAGGTATTTCTGAAGAAGTCAAGGGGTCTCAAGTAGCCTATGGAACATAGCCAGAGAAATGTTACTGAACAAAATACTACATTTATATTTAGTGACTGGATACTTAAAATCTCAGATACTCTGACTCAAATGTAGCAGATATTATATAATATTACTGCAGCATTTCATCTCAGAAGCTAAAATTGCCTTAGAGACTTCAAATTGCTGTAGAGTAACATATTTTGTCAAATATACCATTAGACAAGAAATCAATGAAAGCAGTAAGAACTGAGAAGTGCTGGAGGGAGACCACAGGATCTTGGAATTCAGGGAAACAGCTGTCCTTGCAATCAACTGCAAATCTCCATGACCTGCGCACACAAGGCAAGCCACACTAGTGCTGTCCATGACAGGTATGAGGGTTCCATATGAGATAAAGTCAAAAAAAGGATCAAAATATAAAGCAAATCACAGCACCCCCTTTAAATCCACGTATTTACATTCATAGACAATTTTGAAATTTTTGTATTACTTTTCAATTCATAGTAACATGGTTTATGAGAATGTGGCAGAGCTGATTTGAGTTGCCTGCTCTACATATTTTTGCATTGCTGGACCAATGACTTAGAAAAATTAACACAAAGTATAACAAACTTAAAGTAGGAGCACAAACTAATCTAGTGTTATTAACCTAGTTATGGAAAAGAACAATTTTTAATCCTAGCCAGAGTCCCAGCACTGGCTGCAGGATTGTAGGTTTATATACCTGTGTGGATTCAACCACATGAATTTCAATGGTTGTGGCAGGATGTAAAGAAAACTCACTTTCAAATAACAAAGCCTAGGATAAAACAAAATTCTAATGTGAATCTATGTATCTTGTGCATAACTTTTGCAAAATCTCTCTCTCTCTCTCTCTCTCTCTCTCTCTCCCTCTCTCTCCCTCTCTCTCTCTGATTTTGGTTTTCTTAAGAAAGGATTTCTTGGTGTAGCTTTTATTCCTGTCCTGGAACTAGTTCTTATAAACCATGCTGGCCTTGAACTCACAGAGATCCAACTGCCTCTGCCTCCTGAGTGCTGGGATTAAAGGCGTACACTACTTCTGTCCGGGTGCAAAATCTCTTAAATCCTCTGAATATCACACTTCATTTCTGTTTGAAAATAGGAGTAATCAAACTCTGAGGCTTATTTTAAAGTGAAATGTTCTTTGATCTCTTGCCTCTTCCTATTAGTTTGAATCATGGTCATTCTCCTTTCCTTGGTTTCTCTGTGGGGAAAACATTCTCCAACCTTCTGTTATGCAGGTACCGCTATGTGCCAAGTTCTTGCATAGCTTATGGGGTTTAGACCTGTCTGGGGTGATAAAGGAATGAAGAAAGGACAAACATAAGAATATAGAAAAGCTGGATTAAGCTAGTATTGGGTAGACTGAGTTCTGTGATGGAGATGCCTCAGCACCCCAGAATTTCAGTGTTTTAATTATAGAACTGAACAGAGAGGCAACATTATTACATACAGCCAAATACAGAGGCAGGGTTATTACATACAAAACAACGAGGAGGAGTTTATGGTGTAGATCTGAACACTAAGATAGGATTCATAGTGCATGGCTGGATGTAGAGATTTAAGGAATCTTTGCAGGAGCGATCAACTGTAAGGAACAGTCTTTGGATTATAAAAACAGAAGGTGGAGAAAGCTATGGTAGGCATTTCCGGCGCACACTATTAAGATCCACTCAGTGACCAGAGGAAGACTATGACATTGCTCTGAGCCTCACCCTTAGGACCTGTAGTAGGCTTACCATTTTCCCATGGGTCTGAGGCTATGGTCCTTGTCATGGCCAGTTCTTGACAACAATACACATTCACCTGCAATTTAGCACATTCAGGGCTTCCTCTGCTCCCTACAACTGTGAATTAGCTATATGATCTACAAACACGTGACCATGCCAAAGGATCACAACTTCTATACACTTTCTTCTTTGGGGGGGAAATTATTTCGTGTATGTTTCATTCTATAACCGTCTTCTGAGGTGTAAACCATGGGCATTCTGAAGTTTGTCTTATGATTTGTTCATCCTTTGTTCCATGTTGGGATTACTAACTAAAGACAGTTTGCATTTGCATTGATTTTTAAGCCAGAGCATATTGTTTTCAGACTTGCCATTGACAAGATTCAAGTCGCCATGAACTGGAATAAATAGCAAAGAAATTTCTGTTTGTAAAGGAAAGTATCTCTCTTTCAGGACCTTTTTTTTTTTTCCTGGATATACATCTTCTTTCTAAAAATTGTTCAGTTTTAGTTCATTTAACCTCTGCTCCTACAGTCATAGCAAATTTCTCTTAAACTGAGACACTGTCCAACTCAACACAAAATTCCTAGTCAATCAACTTTACATAAGGTTGATTTTGCAGCTCTAGGTGAGTCATTGACCTGTTAAGAAACATTCATTACCACCATTAAAATCATGAGAGCTGATGCAGAAACCAACAGAAGTTCCTTGGATCTCAGCAGTGTTAAATTTCCAGGACTTTGTAAGAGTCCTGAAAACTCTAGTGTGTTATTGCATTGTCAGTTGAGCATAGGTGAGAATAATGTATGATGAATTTTGAAAGTTGGAAAGAAAGGGGTTTAAATGTTTTTATCAAGAGGAAACAATTGCTTGAAGACAAGTTTGACATACATGCGTGATTTAAACATCACACAATGTATGCACTTTCTGTGGTATTCAAGAGAAGTGTACAACTCTTTGTATGCTGCAAAATTTAAGTTACTCTTTGCCTGAAAGCTAGATAATTACAATAAATTAAACAATTTCAAAACCAAAACTTTTGAAAACTATTAGCAGAAAGTACAATTCAAAATCAAGACAAAATCAGTATATAATATAGCCATATTAGGTCATAAGCCAAAATAAAATAATATTGATACTATTCTGAGTTAATTTTCATTTTTGATGCCCCCTTAAATTTTGGCACTGGACATATCTCTCATTTAATACTACTCTTGGCTCTGTTTTTTCTTTTTAAGTTAATTGAATTCGTGGATGAATAAAAACTTTTATTTATAAGCAGCTGAATCTAACAGAGTAAGAGACTCTGGCCATTTAGAAGCCAATAACAGCTATTTCTGACACTGAAAATTTCAACCCAAGTGAACATATGTTCCCTCTTCCTGCTTCCTTCCTCTCTCTTTTCTTTACTTCCTTTCCATTTATTTGACATTATTTTCATTGGTATGATATTTAGTATCTCTCTTAGACCTGAGTAGTTGGCCTTGTACTTCAAGTTATCTGTTTCTCTATTGAGCAGGTAGTTGGTCTATAACAGTAAGATTCCAGGAACAAAAGGAGGGGAGATATCCTCTGCCCCATTTTTTCCACCCTTCCACTAATGAGTAGGTGAGAACTTGAAAACAAATTTATTATTTACTTAACACACTATGTAATATGTTCCAGGCCTTCTGAGACACAGTTAAGCTATGTGTAGAAGAACTTGGGTAAACCATGCCCAGATGATGAATAAAAGACAATGAGGAATTTTTTTGAGATAGGGTTTCTCTGTGTAACATTTCTGACTGTCCTGGAACTCTATTTGTAGACCAGGTTGTCCTCAAAATCACTGAGATCCACCTGCCTCTGCCTCTCAAGTGTTGGGATTAAAGGCATGCACCACCATTGCCCTGCGACAATGAGGATTTTCACTAGTTTCCTTTTCAGAGTTACTAAAGTGTTTCTGAACCACGGGATAGCCTTAAAATTATCTTGTCTTAATAAAATATCAGACAAATATTTTCAAAACTATAGAAACTAACATTCCTTTCTCTGAGAATTTAGCGTAAAAATGGTGACACTGCCCAGTGGTGGTGCACACCTTTAATTCCAGCACTTGGGAGGCAGAGACAGGTGGATCTCTGTGAGTTTGAGGACAACCTGGTCGACAGAGCAAGATTCCAGACAGCCAGAGCTGTTACACAGAGAAACCCTGTCTCTAACAACCCCTTTCAAAACAAACAAACAAACAAACAAACAAACAAAAAACCCAACTAACTAACCAAACAAACAAACAAAATGGTGGCACTATGGATGGAACCCAGGGTTTCTTGCATTCTAAGCAACAGTTCTACCACTAAGCCAGATAACAGTCTTTTATTGTTCAGTTGATTTGTTTATTGGATGATTTTATTATGAAACAGGTCTTGATAAGTCTTCCAGGGTAAGATACAATATTCAGTCCTTTGGATTAACCTCCCTAGAAGCTGGGATTACAGGAATGTGTTACCTAGACTGGTTTAGAAAACTTTCCTGCGTAAACTATTTTTCTGCTTCCTTCAGATGAAAATTACAGTTTTGTCCAGATTTACAACCAGGTAATGTTCTTCTCAAGAAACTGGCAGATATTTGTTTTGTGTATAATCGTAATATTGTTGCAGCTATGGACCATATGGTGTGATTCTTGATTCTCATGTGGCTTTACTGAAGAGAGGGCCTAAAGTAGGTGATTTAGATAAAATGAGACATGAAGTTAGTATGATAAAACCTGAGTCCTCTGAAAGAAGAAACATTGTAATCTTCCTCCCTTGCTTCTTGAAAATGTACTATGAAAATGTGGTAAGAAACAGTCACCTATACTCAAGGAAAGAATGCTCTTTAGAAATTGACTCTTCTCATAATTTGATCTTCAAATGTTTGGTTTACAAATTTCTGTTGTTTAAGCCAGAGTCTGGTATTTTGTTATGGCCACCAGTTAAGGTGGAAATTAGTCTCTTTATCTCTAAGTTTTTCTGAGTGGTGTGTGTGTGTGTGTGTGTGTGTGTGTGTGTGTGTGTGTGT